>JAQZBX010019605.1:0-33675 GCA_029593785.1 Cabassous unicinctus | reverse complement strand
ATGGAAGAATAGTCCACATTTATGGATTAGAAGACTAAATATCATTAAGATGTATACCTTACCTAAATTGATTTATAAGTTAAATGCAATCCCAATAAAAGTTCCAATAACAATTTTTACAGAAGTGGAAAAGCCAATTATCAAATTTATTTTGAAGAGTAAGGGGCCCTGAATTACCAAAAAACATCTGGAAAAAGTATAATGAAATTGGAAGAACCATGCTACTTGACTTTAAAGCATACTACAAAGCAACAGTAGGCAAAACTGCGTGATATAGGCACATACTGACCAATGGAACCAGAATGAGAGTTCAGATATAGACCATAAACAACCAACTGATATTGACAAGGCCACCAAGTCCTCTCAACTGGGACAGAATAGTCTCCTCAACAAATGGTGCTGGAAGAACTGGCTATTCCTATCCAAAAGAATGAAAGAGGATCACCATCCAATGCTTTATACAAAAATTAACTCAAGATGGATAATTAACTCTAAATATAAGAGCCAAGAGCATAAAGCTCCTAGAAGATAATGTAGGGAAGCATCTACGAGATCTAGTAGTAAGAAATAGTTTCATAAACTTTACATCCAAAGCATGAGCAATGAAAGGAAAAATAGATAAATGGGATCTCCTCAAAATTAAAAAAAAAACCTTTTGTACCTCAAAGAAGTTGTCAAGAAAGTGAAAAGGCAGCCTACTCAATGGGAGAAAATATTTGGGAAAAACTTATCTGATAAGCATCTAATATCTAGCATATATAAAAAAATTTTATATCTCAATAATAAAAAGACAAACAACCCATTTTTTAAAAAAAAACTGGCAAGATATTTAAATAGACACTTTTCCAAAGAGAAATACAAATGGCTAAAAAAATCCAAACAGACAAACATAAAAAGATGCTCAACATCACTAGCTATTAAGGAAATGCAAATCAAAACTACAATGAGATATCATCTTTCACCTACTAGACTGGATGCTATTAAGAAACCAGTAAACTACAAGTGTTGGAGAGGATGTGGATGAATAGGAACACTCATCCACTGCTAGTAAGATTGTAGAATGGTGTAACTACTGTGGAATATGGTTTGGCAGTTTCTCAGGAAGCTAATTATAGAAATGCCATGTGATACAACAATTCTACTACTAGAAATATACCCAGAAGAACTGAAAGCAGGGACATGAAGAGATATGTACACACCAATGTTCATTGTGGCATTATTCACAATTGCCAAAGTTGTAAGTAACCTAAGTATCCATCAATGGATGAATGGATAAACAATATGTGGTATAAACATATGAAGGAATATTACTCATCTTTAAGAAGGAATGATGTATTGACACATGAGACAACATAGATGAACCTCAAAGAACTTATGTTGAGTCAAGTAAGCCAGTCTCTAAAGGACAAATATTGCAAGATCTAAATGATACAAGGTAAGGATATTGAGCAGACACATGGAAGAAGAGTCTGGAAGATAAATTCCTGAGAGATAGAAAGGGAGTAGAGAGTGGTAAGCCAATGCTCAATCTGGGCAGAATATATTATAAGATGAATGGTGGCAATTAGGGAATAGATGAGGATGAGGATGGTACAGCAATGTGAGTGGAATATGAGAGTGAGTGGGATGGAGGGTGGGTAATCCATGGAACTGGGGGGAGGACTGGATGAAGAAACAGGTGAATGTGTGCCTTGGTGAACTCTAGGGATGCTGAGGACTGTACAATGATGGGATTGTTCTTTTGGGATCTAGGCAGGGGACTGTCACTGGTGCAGGGGTTGGTGGTGGGGGGATGTGTGGGGAGGGGTGAACCTGGGGCATGCACTATGGAAAATGAATGTGTTCATGTTGTTACAGGGTGTTTTCTTGGTGGGTGGAGACCCACACAATGACCAACAAAATAGTAAGCTCCTATCTTGGGAAGTCCTGTTACTTTCTCAAATAGAGTGGCAAAAATCTCTAGAGTATATAGGTAGTGCATATAAAAGAAAAGAGACCAATATGCCTTTGATATTAATGCTTGTAGTTATGAATCTTATTCTTATAAAACTGAAATTTAGCCTAATAACAAGTAATGCCCAAGTTACCTCATGAAAACTTTATTCAAATATGGCCTTTCTCTAAGCCTAAATCAGCAAATAAACTCATTACCTTCCCCCGGACATGAGACATGACTACCAGGAATGAACCTCCCTGTCACCATGGGATTATTACCAAGCACTAACCAGTGATGCATTTGGAAAAAGACCTTGACCCAAAGGGGGAAACGTTAAACACAAAAGAGTTTTTATGGCTAAGAGATTTCAAAGTCGTCAGGAGGTCATACTTATGCACGTCTCAGGCAGATCTCACTAACTTCCACAGTAAACAAAGCCTCAAACAGGGGTGCTCCCAAGGGCTCTGAATCTCAGCAGAATTGTGGCCAACACCTACTCTCCAGGTCATTGGACTCGCCCAGGACAACTAACAAAATGATGATGATGGACAATGCCCATCCCAAAAAACAGAGAGTATCTACAATAGCAAGCAAAACAGTTCCTTCCCTCTGACCCACAAGATCTAAGATCCCTCTCAATCTGAAGGAGAGCAGGCAACATCATCCCCAAAGCTTCAAAACTGAGAAATGAACAAACCTAAGGGGGAAAGCAAACACAAACCAAAGTAGACTGATTATTATTGTAGTAGCAGAAGAACTTGTAACATTGATATAATGGTAATGATTACCAGAGGTTCTGAGGGGAGAGGGAGGAATGAAGAGGTGGAACTCAGGGCATTGGAATTGTTCCGCATAATATTGCAATGACAGATATAGGCCATTATACATTTTGTCAACCCTATAAAACTGTACAATGCAAAGCGTAAAGCATAATGTAAACTGTAGACCTTGGCTGGTAGCAATGCTTCAAAATTGGTTCATCAATTGTAACAAATATATCACACTAATGTGAGATGTTATTAATAGGGGAAAATGTGAGAGGGGGGAGAGGGTGGGTTATATGGGAATCCCCTATACTTTTGATGTAACTTTTCTGTAATCTAAAACTTCCCTAAAAATAAAGTTCATGGGAAACGGATGTGGCTCAAGTGATTGAGCTCCCGCCTACCACATGGGAGGTCCCTGGTTCAGTTCCCCATGCCTCCTAAAGAAGGCATGACAGGCAGGCACAGCAAGCTGATGCAACAAGAGACACAAGAAGAAAAACATGATTAAAGACACAACAAAGCAGGGAGCAGAGGTTCCCAAGTGCCTCCTAAAGAAGACGAGCAAGACAGTGAGCTGATGCAACAAGCAGGCATGGCAAGCTGACGCAACAAGATGATGCAACAAGAGACACAAGAAGAAAAACACAATGAGAGACACAACAAACCAGGGAACAGAGATATCTCAAGCAATTAGGCGCCTCCCTCCCAAGTCAGAGGTCCCAGGTTTGGTTTCCGGTGCCTCCAAAAGAAGCGAGGAAGACAAATAATCACAGCAAGTGCAAGCAGTGAGGGGGAGGGGAGAAATAAACAAATAAAATAAATCTTAAAAAAAAATAAAGTTCGTTATATTCTAAGGCATGCAAAAGAAAACTTGAACAGATGTAAAAGCCTACCGTGTTCTTGGACAGGAAGACTTGGCATCATGAAGTTTTAAAAATCTTCCTATGTTAATTTGTAAATGTCATGTGATCTAATTAAAATAACAAAAGTAGCTTATTCTAACATAAACATACACATGGTAAAATACAAAGCAAGAAATCCAGGAAAATTCTAGGAAAGCAGATTTAAGAGATTTAGGCTAACTTTAGCAGTTTCTAAAATGTATTATAAACCTATGATAATGAAAAACTTGACATTTTTGTAAAACTGGTGATGTGGGTAGATAACTGGAAGAGAGCAGAAAATTGAAATAAATTCATCAAGGATTTAATGTATAATAAAAGTAGTATTTTAAATCAGTGGGAAAAAATGCATTATTTGTTAAATAAAGAGTTGGTAAGCATCATGAAAAATATTACATCTCTATCTCACTCCTTACACAAATATTAGTGATAGAAGGCCAAATATTTGAAGGTTAAAAAAAAAAATTAAAATAGTAGAGAAATCAGTAACCTCAGAATAGGAAATATCTTTCTAACTGTGACACAAAGCCTAGAAGAAATAAAAGATGAAAGTGAAATATTTTAGTCACAAAATAGTTTTTAAAAAATTCTACATGGCTATAAAAGTTCACAAAATCAAAAGGTAAATGACAAACTATAATAAAGATTTGCAACTCATATGACAAAGGGTTATTATCCTTAATATATAAAGACATATATATCAATAAAAAGATCAACAATCCAATAAATAGAACCATAGTCAATGGTTATGAACAGACTGTTCAGAGAGAAGGAAAAAGAAACATACAAAAAGATATTTAGCAAGAGCAATGCAAATAAATACTGTACTGAAATAGTTTCACTTATCAGATTAGCAAAGATTAAAACTTGTATCTACAAAGGATGTTGATGATGTAGGTTGAAAATTATTCACTTGCATTTCTGATGGTGGAATTGATAAAATTTCTATGGGGCAATATCTACCTACTTTTAAAAAAATCCGTTTATTCTTGGAATCATTAGTTCAATTTTATGAATTTGTCTTACAGATATTCTCGTAGAATGACTTAGGTCAAATCATAGCTAAAAAAAACACTGTGATAATGATAATGTGCAATAATAATAGTAATGATAATAAAGATTGAAAAGTAACTCGAATGCCCATAAAGAAAAAAACTAGTTTAAAGGAAAGAATGGAACATCCATACAATGGAATACTATGAAACTTTTATAAAGACTGAGGTGTCTTTGTATTTAAAACATGGAATGAGCTATAGGTATATTATTTAGTGTGAAGTACAAGGTCCGGGTGCAGAGCTATGTGTTTCTTATGCTAATTGCTGAGTGTGTTTGTGCATATTCTTATTCTCGAATAAATAGCCTTAGAACCTTGGCAAATGTTCACCTCTAGGGACAGGAATGATGATATTTGGTTCAGAGGTAGTTCAAAGGAAACATAAATTTTCACCTGATTGATTTTGTAGTATGTGCTTCTATCATCTACTAAAATAATTTTGAAAAGAAAGATGAACAAATACATATGGACAAAAAGAAGACTTAGAGAGTGTATAAGGTTGATGAGATGTTAGCTATTCCAAAAGAGCTGAGAAAGAAAACTCACACTTAAGGATAAATTGTTCATAATGATCTAATTGCCAGAAGACAGAGCCCTTCTATTCTCAGATTTCTCAGGAGGTTTAGGTTATGTACTTTCCATTAAGTAGAAGTTTATATCTTTTTTAAAGGGAAAAATTGGAAATGGACTTGTGCTTACACAAAACACAGCATGAGATTTCTAGAAATAACACCGTTGTGAACAGCTTTGAGGGGATCATAGATAAGACAGGCATGTGATTATTTAGCAGGTTCAGCAATGTCTACGAAACCTGTGATGGTTTAAATCTGGATGGACCCCAGAAAATCATGTTCTTAAAGCTGGTCCATTCCTGTGGGTGTGAACCTACTGTGAGTGGGACTTTTTGATTAGGTTACTTCAGTTAAGGCATGGCCCACAGTGGGTCTTAATCCTCTTACTGGAATCCTTTAGAAATGGGATGAATGTGGAGAGAGAGACAGAAAGTCTCCAAAGCCAGAAGATGAAAGCAACAAAACCCGGAAGAGATGGGAGAGACCAGCAGATGCTGCCATATGCCTTGCCATGTTACAGAGGAGTCCAGGATTGCTGGCAGCAGGTCTTTGGGAGAAAGCATGGCTTTGATGATGCCTTGATTTGGACTTTCTCATGGCCTCAGAACTGCAAGCTTGCAAACCAATACATCCCCAGAGCGAATGCCAACCCATTTCTGATATATTGCATTTAGCAGCCTAGCAGACTAAAACAAAACTCAATTCCATCTCTCACTGCTCCCCCACTCTTTTTATCTGGATGTCTAAGAAGAAAGAAAGCACCATCTCCCTTGTTCCAGTGTGTGCATGTAATGGATCAGGTTTGTCTCTTGGAATTAATTCAGAGGTAATAGCTTTACCACTTTGTTTTTTAATTTTGAGCATAGAACCTGAAACTTTCTGGCATTTGAAAACAAAGTGGAAGGAGAGAGCAGATGAGGAGGGAAGAAAATAGTAATTAAGGAACACCTGCTTGGGGTGGGTATGGAGCTAGGCATTTTACACATTTATTTTGGGAATTTCTGACAACAACACTAAGAGGTATGTTATTCATCCCATTTTATGCACAAAAAAACCAAGACCCAGAAAAGCACAGCCTTGCGGCTGTGAAGAGACAGAACCAATTTCCAGCCCACTTCTTGCACTTTCCATTGGACCGTGAAGTTTGGCCATTATCTGGTCTCTTTGATCAATACTTTTCCTACTTTCTCATCTCACATTTTGCAGAACATCGCTCTTCCTTTGTAAGTAGAATTTCACCTCTGCTAGGTTACACTTTGGTGCTAAGAACTTAGAAGAGGAGCTGAAAGTCAAATGTGCACGCTCTTCCAAAAGAAGAAAAAAGTCATGAAAATCTCAGCTCGTGCACATTACAGGAATATACAGCTTCGCTCACCTTTTCCTCAGAGAAAACAGAAGGATTTCATGTTGCCTGTTTTTAAGCACCTTAAGTTGTTTTGTTATCAATTTTGTAAGTAATTTCTAAAGGGAATGATTGGTTCTGAGATGTGTGCTCTTTGCCCCTGATTTTGAGTGATTCTGGAATTTTCTAAAGCTAACATTCTTCAGCTGGTCATGACCCTACAGACAGATCTGAAGTACAGTTTCTGGGTTGGGTTGAGGATGTCAGTTAGTCCAAACACACCGAAGAGTGTCAGGTCTAAATGCAATTTCCAAATACACAAACATGCTGTAAATATACCTTTTCTTTAGCCCTAACCTGGTTTGTTCAAACTGGCCATGAATTTGGCTTTGTTTCTCATGAAGAAAGGTGTCTTTGTTAATTCTAAAGTCTTTCAGTTAGAAGCAAAGTTCCAAATGTCAGGCTGAAGCTGGAAGTGATTACTCACAGGAATAAAACATGATAAGCATGTATTTGAATGAATGCTCACAGCTGTGTTTTTTATTAAAGACATTCAGTGAGAAGAGTTTTAATGCTGCATTATAGTCGAGAATCTCAAGGTGTCTAACACTGGCAATTCCAAATTAGAGCTCCCCTGGCAACTGTCACTCCGTGACATCACATTTTACCTAATGAGGCATAAAAATGTGCACTCTGTGCACTCCACAACTCCTTCGTGTGAACAGGGGATGAGAGGTAAGGGGAAGTGGGAGCCATCTCTGTGAATTCATCTCTGTAATGGCTCATCCATGCAGTTTTCTTTACATGCAGCTCCAGTTTCAGAAATTTTTACAATTTTGTAATTCTACGGCATTGTATATGTTGTCAGTGCTATAAAGATATCCATCAATATCCTCTTCTATTTCATTTACTGTACTCCCATTAATTTCCCTTCTAATCCAAAAGATCTTCTGCAGCTATTAACAGTTCCATGTTTACACTTGTCCAAATCTCATTGATTTTACGAGCTGCTGGTTTAATGGCTACCAAAGGTTTTGTAGCATCTAGTGCCAACTACTATCAGTGGCTTTGGTTTCAACTAGACACTAGTATCCTGTCACATTCCCTTATGATTTTGGCTTCTGTTCTTCCTAGAGCTAGGGGACATGGCACTCGACTGAGAGCCGAGTGGTCTCCAATCCAGATTGTGGGTGCAGGCTTCATCTCTCTTCCCAGATGACACGTAATTCCTTGCCTAATAGTTAGCACAAAGCTTACTGAAAAAAAGAAAAGTCTGGGGAATATGGCCTGTTGGGCAATCTTTACAATCACTAACTCTGAGTTTCAGAAGGGTAAATGTGTGCTTGCAAATGCCCTAACTTTCAAAATGTGAACTGAATGAACGCTAGTTCTTCAGGCCCTTCCCCCAGACTGTGCCACACAGATGGGCTGATTAAAATCACAGGTTTGTGTTAAAGGAAAATTATTGAGTTAAAGGAAGCATTTGGGGAAAGTGGGCGATGGGTTGGGAAAAAAAATAACAAACAAAAGCAGATGGAGTGTCTTGCTTGGCAAAATATCATTGCATTATTCTTTCATTATCTAACTTCTGAAATGGGAGAACATAGAATAATAGTAGGTACACATTTGTCAGTAACAAAACATCAGGTAAAATGCCTTCAGGGGCAAGACAACTAACAGACTATTGTTTAATAGCTTTATAAAGGGTTGATTTTCTGTCTTCGGTTGTGCTTTGCAATGGTTTACTTACGCACAGAACTGTGGCTTTATATCATCACATCATGTGCAATGTGTCCAGATTCCCCAAACAAATGCCTCCAATTAGTACTTCAAAATGAAGTATGTTGAGCCCTCAAACCTTTCCTCTAGAACACAGTTCTTTAAGCACACTGGCTCCTTTGGTGGAGAGATTGTTATTCCCAAAGTATCTTTGTTTATGCAATCCAAAAAGAATGTTGCTCAAGTAATAATGATTTTGCAGTTTATGTTGCAGAAAGCATGATTGTTAATCACTTTATCTAAGATTTATATAACGGGAACCTGAACTAAATGTAAGGAAGTGAAATTTTAAAATGGAGCTTAAAAAGTGTTTTCAGATTTTCTGGGGAATGCAATGGTCCTCACTTTAAAAATCAAATGCATCCATTAGTCCAATAATTTATATGCTAGATCCCAGAAATAGGTGTGCCTATTCTAAGCAGAATTTCCTTCTACACCATAGGAGAAAAGTAAGCCTTGAGGTTATTTTTTGGAAAGGGAAAATATCCTGGGACAGCGAAGCACAGCTCTGAGCAAGAGCTCCCATGGCCAGTGTACTGGAGACGTTTGGGGTAATTGTCCACCAAGAGTCCAGGAACTAGGACACTCAGCATTAGCCAACTGTCTCAAGAGAATTGAAAGGCTGGTCCTTTTAATTCTAGTCTATTAATGCCTTTGGGTTGAAAAGATGGCCTTTCTTCATTCTTTGGAAGTTTCAGAGTCTTAACATTCTTTTAATTCTAGCCATGACCCTTTTGCTGGAGCTGCTTTGAAATTTGGGAAAGGCAGCCTGGTAGAAAGTATCATTGTCAGAGATGTAAGTATGTGTCTGGCACTTTTAGCCAAGGGTCTGTGGATGAGCTACTTAATGTCTCTGAGACTTGAGTTATTCACCTCCAGCATGGCGATTATGCATCCCACTTCATAAACATGTTGGAAGGATTGGTGGGAAACACATGCGGAAAGGATCTATTAGAGAGTTTAACATATGGTGGGTGCTCCATAAATGAGTTTCTTGTCCTCCCTTCCTTCTGTTTCCCTTCCCAGAAAAAATTTGGAACTATAAAAACCAGGATTCTGATCAAATCATTTGACTGCATCATGCACGGTTTGCTGTTTTATAGAGGGTTAGATAAGAGTTAGGCATCCACGTGTCTCAAGTAATATGTTAAACACTAGGAATATAGTGATGAACAAATCAAACGTACACAGTCCTACCCTCGTGGAGCTTATATTCTTGTAGAATGTGGAAAAAAATCCCCTTTTTATGTATTAAGTTTACTTAAAATTTTAGAAGCTGAAGTTCTATGAGACCTCAGAAGACCCGTGAAGACCAGGAGAGTGTTGATTCTATTAGGTTCAGGGTGGGATCCCATCTGAATCATACACGTCCCTTCTCTCTTCATACAACACAGTTACATTCAGCATCTACCCCAAGAGTCATGAGCCATTGAGATCGTCAGTTGTCTGGTGGCCAATGGTGAAGCTCAAGTGAGAAGACATCTGTGCAAGAGCTTTGGAATATATCAGGTGCTAGACACAAACAGGGCATTCTGGCTATCCAGGCACTGCCTCAGCTCTCTGCAGGCCTACATCCTAGGAAGACTTGACCTCTTGTACATCCTGGCCTACTCTGCTCTCAGATATAAACTCACTAGGCACAATGAAGAGGCCAGGAGGCAGACCTGGACCACTCACTTTTAAAAAATATTAGCCACCAGGCAGTTAAAAATGTCAATGACATTGAAACTTAACTACCTTCATTCTAATCCTCTCCAGTGAGTCGAGAAAACTTTACCACTCTCTTTGAAGGTATATAAGTTTATTCAAAGATTTTATTGGAAACTATGAATCCACATGATATGAAGTATTATGGATCTAGCTGCAGCATTTTGTGTTATGAAAGAAAGATTTGCTCACTATCAGGAATAAAATGAGGGTATATTGGGATGCTGCCATTGCAAAGAGACCCCTGTATACATTTTTATTGGGTGGCCTGGGAACTTTGATTCCTCTAACCAATTCTTCATTCAGTTACAACAGCCCCTTAACTGCAGCTTCTTAATTGCCAAGGACCTAGAGTTTGGAAAAAGAGGGACTCCCCAGCATTTGTTCTTATTTCACTAAACCCCGTAGCCTTCCTCGGTACTAAGGTTTAGGGAAGATTAAAATAAAATGCAATCAGGGAAGCGGGAGTGGCTCAGTCGATAGAGCCCCCGTTTACCATATGAGAGGCCCCGGGTTCGCTTCCCGGGGCCTCCTTGTGAGGGCAGGCCGCCCGCGCAGCGCGAGGGTTGATGCAGCGGGACCTCACAGCAAGGGGAAGATAAGCAGACACGGAGAAAGACACACAGCGAATGGACACAGCAAGCACAAGCAGCAAGGGGGGGGATAAATAAATAAATCTTTTAAAAAGAAAAATAAAAAAGTAAAATAAAATAAAATGCAATCTGAGCCCCATAACCCTGAACATGACATCATTGGGGCTGATGGGGAAAAATACTTGAAATCTTAAAGTTCTATGGTAAACAGCATATTAAGGATTGATTTTTCAGGATTTGAGAATTCAAGAATTAATATACAAGAGAGAGCACATTTTAATAAGCTGCCAATGAAGTACAGCAAATAGAAAACATACCGCTGACTGCTGTTGGAGCTAGTAGCTGAAGAATCCTTCCGATTCACTCAATAACACAGAAACCCTTAAAAGCATTACATATTAAGTTCTAAAATAAGAAAAAAAGAACAATAGAATAAAATCTATAGCAAAAGATGAAAACCTGAGGGAGAATTCAAGAAATCTGCTTATTTGTAATCGTTTTATTTTTTCCCCCTTTTCCTTATGAAAGCTCTGTCAGTAGCTAATGGGTCTCCCATGCATGAAGCTGTTAATCACATTTAGGGAATTTACATGCTGTAAACTGCATATGAAGCTCACTTAAACCTGCAGATTTACTACCCAAGATCAGTCTGATCTCATTTACTCTATACCTGTTACTAATGCAAATTCTTTCTAACGTGAATACATGGGGAGATCTTGACTTGAAAATAATCCTTTGGTTTGGATGACAACTGGGTGCAATGTCCAAGCTCTTTGGGGAAGACATAATTCTGCAGCTCTAAGCTGCAACCTATTGTAAATCAATAAAGCAGCTAACGAGCTTCACAACTCAGTGCAGGCACCCAAGAACACCAGCTACATGAAAGTAAACTCAAGGAGAACAAAAAGTCTACACTAGCTTCTTATTTTGGTTCAAGTTGGGAGCAGATACCAAAAATGCGATTCTCTTTCTCGGTGAAAACAGGACTTCAGTGGCAGGTGGAACTGGTGATAGCTTTGTTATGTTTCCCAGCACTGTGCCAGGGTTGGATCTCGTTAGCAGACAACTTGGTATTTTTAGAAAAAAAAAATCACATGAAATAGATGCAAGGGCCAGAGCTTTCAAAGAAACAAGCAGGAGAGAATGAATAAAACCGTGTAGGCTTAAAGATACCCAAACACTTGGATCTGTCTTGTCCCTATGGGAAGTAGGAAGATGCTGTGTGAGCCTTGACAATAAGAAATGGATAGGAGGTCCAAGTGGATGGCGTAGATTGAGGATCAAAGCGGAAGGATGCAGTGAAGGAAGGGTAGCCAAGAAAGATGACCTAACCAGGATGCTTTCTAGACTTAGTCTGAGTTGAAAATGATCAAGTACCTGTACAAGGCTCTCACTTCTGCCCTGAGGCCATTTCATTACCGGGAACACCTTGCTGTTTGGGGCTTCACGACTGATCTAGCAAAGCATGATATTCTTTTTTTTTTTTCCCCTATAAATATATAAGGCATTATTACCGTGCTCTTGAAGTATACAATGTTGCCTTGTGTGCAAAATGGGGCTACGGTTAATTAGCACCCACTGAGGTACCCAATAAAAGGTTGCCATAGACATTGGATAAGATAATATGTAAAAGTGCTTCCAGTGGCAGCGGCACGTAGTACAAGGTCAGGAAACATCAGCTGCTGCTGCTGTTATTTTCACCATATTCCCATAGTAAGAATTGTCCCAAGTCAGGATACTTAGGACAGAAGCAAATGACAGCACAGCAAGTAGATTAAAAGCCAAACGGGCACATTTTAAATTTGTCTGTTCTACGAAGCCTATAACTACAGGACCTGGGAAAAATCTCCCACCTCCTCTACATTTTTACTCATTAGCTAGCTGATTAAAGTGAAAAGCAATCAGGGAAATTGTTCAAAGAAAAAGAAACCACAGAAGGGCAATGCAAAGACTGACTTTTTTGTTTGTCTGTTTTTACTTTATTTTATTTTATTTTATTTTATTTTAATTTTATTTTCTAGGCGTGAAGAAATATTCCCACCCACTTATACTTGGCAACGGTGCTCATGGCAAAGGGCACAGAGAGAATGGTTACGTGTGTCTGACTGACATCTTATTTTATTGTTATTAACAAAAAGGTGGCAGAAGCAGCATCTTTCCTCCCAAGAGCTGCTTCCTTGCATCCCTGAATCTGTCCCTTCTCCCATTCATTCCTGGTTGGAGATAACCAGCCACTAGCCATTTTAGCAGTGCAGAATCGATCGCAAAATTCTCCAGAGCCCAGGATAATTGTCTTAATTTGTCAAATTTGACGGAAACATCTGAGTACAGTATGCTTTTCACAGATTTCTAGATCTATTGGGATGTGTGACTGTGCCCTCAAGGGTTTTCAGCAATCAACATATATAATAGCATTAGGACTAGGCTTATATGCTGCAAATATGGTGCAGCATTAATTCTGGTCATTTTTTCACAACCCGTTATGCATGGATTGGCCAAATTAGCTGAATGTGATGTACATTGATTAAGGTCGCTAGATTTATTAATTGATGGTCCTGAAACAAAAATCATTTGGGTTTTGTGGATGCAGACCAAGCCTTTGAAGCAACTAGGATAGTGCAATGCCTTTCTGGGTGTTACTTGTTAATAAGGCTCACAGGCATGGGGGCTTGGGGTCAAAGGTGAAAGTTGAAAAGTGCTGAAAGGCCTCTTCAGTTTAGGTTTGAAGAACTGGACATGGAGTTGATTTCTGGTATGGATTGTAGATAATTATCCAGAAGCTCAGATACGATCCGTATCAATTCTCACTAAAGCAGAGGAGAAAGTCAAAAGGAAGCAAAGAATAAAATTTTTTTAAAAAGGAACAACAACCAAGCAAAAGAGTGACCCCTAATGCAAGCCATGGACTATAGCCGACAGTAAAATTATAATAACATTCTTTCATCCATTGTAACAAATGTGCCACAGTAATGCAAGGTGTTAATATTGCGGGTGGGGGGAGTATGTGGGAACTCTGTATTTTCTGCATGATTTTTCTGTAAACCTACAATTTCTCGAAGGAAATTTTTTGAAAAATGAAGCGAAGGCCATGGAGAAAGGGATCTGTTTGCTGCCCGTGGGAATATTCTTCCGAATGCACACTGCCTTGTACATTCTGTTCTTTCTCGTTCCAACCCACAGAGATAAACAAAAACCACTGGGTAAGTACTATATGGAAATGCAGAGCCAGGAGCACAGGGGTCAGTCCAGGAAGATTTGCTGCATTTTAACAGTCTTATCAGACGAGTTGTCCTTCCCCTTCTTTGGTGGAGGGTTAAACACATCAGTTTTGCAGACCCCCTGGGTTCCGTCTCAGACTCGCCAAGACCATTGGCTGACCCCGGGCATTTCCCTTGACCTCTCTCTGCATCTCAATTTCCTCATCAGTCAATTGGCCTAACAGACCCTACCTTAAAGAGTTGTGATAAGAATAAAATGAGATGAAAATAAAATGAGATGAAATCACTTAGCACGGAGTCTGGCACATTATAAATGTTCAACAAATAAGCTCTTTTTTTATCCTCAGCTTCACAATGATTTCAGCATGTCTTCCCCCTTGCTTGTCTCTGGATTGTTGGGGACACAACAGTTTCATAATGTATAAGCCCGTTTATGCGTCCTGGTTCCCAAGAGTCAGAAGCCATTGGTGCTGGCATGCTGTGACCAAGGTTAGCTTTAGTTACACAGTGGCTTTGGGTTACTGTCACGGCCAAGGAGAATGAAATGATAGTCAATTCCGCCTGAGAGAAAGAGTCTTGGTGCCATTAAAATAGAGTCAGCATGGCTCAATTCCCCACCTCTAAGATTAGCATCTTTGCCGATGAGAAGATGGTACTGATAGAGATAACCCAGAGTAAATTAAATGATGGCTCCCTAATTGATTTGCAAACTGCCCTTAAACTTTTAGTAAAATATTTTCTCTTTTTACTGATGTGTGTTTATTATGCAGATAACCCACACTTGCTGCCCTCGGGGAATAAGAAGATCGTCCGCTGGATACACTCTACAGAGAGGTTTCAAATTCTGGCAAATGGAGATAGCTACTCTATTATTCCCAGGAGCGAATTCAACAGGTTAGCGTTCTTCCATGTGAGTGAAAACATTTCATCAAATTGTCATAATGCTTCAAGCAAGGTTGCTGCTAGACAGAAAGAGGACTCCACACCACCTGTCCCCAAACCTTTACCCCATTACTGACCTCTGTCTCAACTTGGACATTCTCAATTCTTTTCCCAAAGTATGACAATAACCTTGACATTTCTCAAGAACCACTCCACCCTTTCATTGGCATAATCCATTCACTGATTTACATTAAGAGTTTGATACTTGTAAGTCTCCAACTCCAAAATATCCCTTTGAAAGCTGCTTCTGTAAATACCTAAAATAATGAATACACTGGCGTGAAGTCCTTCATTCTGGCAGAATCTCTTGGGGTGCTTTTACACAGATGTCCAGGCTCCAGCCCTGGAGATTTTCAAACGTTGAGGTAAGGCCCAGGAAGGGATGATTTTGAAATCTCCAGAGGGTTTAGGATGTGCAGTCAGCCTGGTGAGACACTTTGCTTTTCATTTTGCCACTCCAAATACCCTCCAAGTCCGAGGTCAGAAACTCCGTTTAGAATTTACTGCTGGGGAAAAGTTCCTGCTTAATAAGGAACCAGTTGGTTTTCTTCTCTTAAATAGAGAGAATTATGTAACACACCTTAGTTCTCATTTTACCTGGCTTATAAGGAAGCTTAGAGTAGATTTAAGGTTCACTCGCAGGAGCCAGATGAACTCTCGTGGGGAGTATATTTGACCCTCCCTTCTTTTGATTTGATTTTAATATCTTTTCACAATATGTATTCCTTATATATTTTATTGTAAGTTTCTTTAAATTCTTGGATGAGTTCTTTCTTGACTCTGCTCTCAGTTTTCTCTTTATAAAAGGAAAGGTGAGAATGGGCTACAGCATAATAATTCCTGCTGTTTCTTGAATGTGTAGCAGGATCTGTGCGAGGTGATTTTTATATGTAAACATATCAGTTGCCTCTGCCCTCAGAAAGCGAGTGGATTTGCATTAGCATCACTCCTTCAAAATCTATCGCCTCATCAATCCTCAATTAGGAAATCCCTCTTACAAATTTCTATGCTGTCTTAGCAGGATTCTGGACTCTCCCAGCCTCAAAAACACATAAGAACTTTCTTCATTTTTTCTTTAAACTCACTTTACAAAGTCTTTATGAACATACTAGCTCTTACTAAGTAACGTTGAAAACTGATGATACTTACACTGAACATTAAATTGCATGTTACGTTTTTTTGTTCTACAAGTTTCTGTTTAGCCATTTTAACAAGGGAAGAGTGTTTCTCACTGACCATTTCCCTAGAGCAAAGTTTGGCAAACTTTCCTATACAGAGCCAAATAGTAACTATTTTACACTGTGTGGCTCCATTCTGTTGCAACTACTCACCTTTGCCCTTGTACCGTGAAAGCAGCCACAGATGATACATAAATGAAAGGACATGGCTGTGTTCCAATAAAACTTTATTTACAAAAACATGTGGTGGGCCAGATTTGACCTGTGGGTCACAGTTTGTCAACCTTCCTCTAGACTAGAGAATACACTCTAAAAGCAAACATTTTAGTTTGCGAGCTCATTCTCCCTTGTCCATTGGGCTCTTTTCTTTAATTCTGGTCCTTTCCACTGTCATGAACAACATCCCAACAGTATCATTTCTTCCTATACAAAGCAGTTCTTTCCTCTTCTCCACAAATTTGACACCAGCTGGAACCTAAGATCCTGGAGTCTCCACCTCCACCCCAAGATGTTTTTTGAAAGTCAGTTCTCTTGTGGAAAGGAAGTCTGGCTCTGATTCAATAATAAAATGTTCATGACCTCTTTGTATCTCTATCACCTCACAACAGTCCTGTAACTTGGTGGTCACAAACTCTGGTGTCTTGAGGGTCAGGCAGTGGCAGTAGATGAGAGCCCAAGGAGTGGGGAAGCCCGATGTGACCCACAGAAGCAGACTGTGCTGAACTACATTCACATCAGGCTTTAGCAACAACAAAACAAACCAAGGGCCTAAAATTATCCCAGTGGCTCCCAGTCCTCAAGCTATTCTGTAAAGATTTGCATGTATTATTTCTACACATTTGAAACTGAGACTCAAAGTTCAAATGGTTTTTCCTAGTTTGGCAGAGGCAACAAATATGGCCGATCTTCATTATTTGCAGATTCCATATTTGTGAATTCACCTACTTGCTAGAATTTATTTGTAACCCCCAAATCCACAATTGTGACACTTTTCTGGTTATTTGCAGACATATTCAGAGTGGCCAAAAATTTGCATTGTCCTGATGCCATATTCCAGCTGAGGTTAAATGAGGTGACACTCTGCCTTCCCTTTTCAACTTTCATACTGTAAACAAGTATCCTTTCTGTGCTCTATTTGGTGCCACAATTTTCACATTTTTGTGTTTTTTTGGGGTAGTGCTGAAGTGCTGTCTAGTGTTCCTAATCGCCCAGTGAAGTGCCTTGCAGAGAAAATACATGTGTTGTATAAGCTCCATTCAAGCATGAGTTCAATACTGATAAACAAACAATGTATCTTAAATGTAGTGTCTTTGAACAGAAACATATAAAAAGATTCTGTTTTGATTGGTTGACAAAAATGTAAACACAGGCTCAGAGGAAATTAAGCCTGTATTTCCACTAGGAGCAATGGTTCAATATTTACTAGTTCAGCATTTGCAATAGTTTTATAGAATATGATACCATGAATAACAAAACCAACTGTACTTATGGAAATCCTCCTCCTATATGCCAAGTCCTGTGGTAGACCACAGGGATACAGTGACAGAAGGGCACATGTCCTGTTCCCAAGGAACTTGTGTCTAATGGGGAGAAAGTTTGGAGATGGTTATAGTGCACTGGGATAAATGCTATGATGCAGATGGGTTGAGGTGCTTTGCAGTTGCATAGTAGGGTCACCAAACCCAATCATGCATGTCAGGGCTAGCTGGCTTTCTGGATTAAATTACAGCTCACCTATCATGAGACAAATTTTATGTTGGAGCCAGAATGTCTGGGGAACCAGCAAGTGCAAATGTCCTGAGGTGCAGAAGAGCATACCACCTTCAAGGAAAAACATGGCGCATTGAGCTGAAGGTGGAGTGCAGCAGGAATATAGGATGGGCATGAAGAAGGGCTCAGAGCATCATGCACCTTGAAGTGGGTTTATTCCTAGGACATTAGAAAACCCTCAAATGGTTTTAAGCAAGGCGGTGACAGTATCACATTTACACTTCGAAATGGTCCCTCTAGCTGGATTTTAGATAATAGGTTGGAAAGAGGCAGGCCTAGAAGCCCAGGGGTGAGCTGTGTCAGTAATCCAGGCATGGGGAGATGGGTTGCTAAATGAAGGTGACAGCTCTGAGGATAAGAGAGGTGCTCAGAGCCAAGAAGAATCAAGATGGCAGAATTGAAAAGAGTTCAAGGTTGTTTCGATTTGAGGAGGGAGTGAAGGAAGGGGAGAAGTCAAAGGTAGTGTCTAGGCTCCTTTCTGAACCTCATGCTCTCTATTTCCAACACAGATATTCAGTACCAGGTTGAAAAGAAATGGGGTGTTATGGAACTGGGATTTTTAAAAAAATTCATTTTAAAGAAACTTTAGATTACATGAACATTACATAAAAAATATAGGGGATTCTCATATGTCCCACTCCCTACCCCTCCCACAGTTTCCCACATTAACAACATCCTTCATTAGTGTGGTATATTTGTTAAAATTGATGAACACATATTGAAGCATTGCCACTAACCATGGTCTATAGTTTACATTATAGTTTACACTCTGCCCTGCACAATTTTATAGGTTAGGACAACATATATAATGGCTTGCATCCATCATTCCAACATCATGCAGGACAATTCCAGTGTCCCAAAAATGCCCCCATATTACACCTATTTTTTGCTTTCCTCCCCTCAGAACCTCTGGAGGCCACTGCCTTTATATCAATGATACAAGTGGAACTGGGATATTAATGTGACTTAGATGTGTGCCTTTTGCGGCAATGCTGTGCTCTGGTGCATGTTTGTGGTTGCCTCGTACCTACAAAGCTGCATGTTCTGGCCCTCTGGCCCCTCTTTCCTGTCTTTCTTCTCCCTTTTTGATCCATCCACTCTATTCCCAAAGCCCAAAGTGCTGTTGAGTCTCTGGCTTCTTCATCTTTCCTATGAGGAAGTTTGGAGGACAGCTGCATGTAGTGGTCAGAGCCAGGAATCTGGAGACAGGTGGCCTAGGTTCAAAGCCTACTTCAGCCACTTTACAGCTGTGTAACCGTTGGCATGTTACTCAACCTCCTTGTGCTTCAGCTGCTTCACTTCCAAATGAGATTAACATTAGTTATAGGGTTTTTGTGAGTTTAAATGAGTTAACACGCAGAACAGTGCTCAATAAACGTTAGCCTTTATTTTGACATTCCGCAAAAGCCTGACTTTTCTTCATCCCCATTTGGTAAACGCATACTCCCAAAATTATTATTTTATCCTTTTGCTACCAAAACCCTTGTTCTTTTAGAAGATACAGCTGCTGGAAATCTGAGAAATTAATTGATGTGTGTGAATTGATATTGGCCAATCTCGGAATTTCTCCAATTTTAGAAGTGAAGAGCAGTGTTATCCCGCTTATTCACTTGAAGGGCACTGGGTAGGAAACAGCCTATTTCTGTCTGTGGGAAAGTGGCTTGGTTGTATTATGACACGTTTAGCATACCATAATTTTTCATGTTAGAATAAGTCAGAATCTCATTTACTTGTTCAACAAATATGAAGTACTTTCTACAGAACCTGACACCTGGAAGAGACCTTAATATAATACCTTTGTTTTATAAACTAAGCTGTGCCCAGGAAGACTGAATGATGTGCTAAGGACTGGCATCTATTTAATGGCAGAGTCATTACTAAGACAGAAGGCCATGGATTTTTCCCATTTCTTCCACCACCCACTGGGTTCTGACTTTGCTTTGTTGGCAGAACTTTTAGATAACGGGGTGAAATACTTTGAGTCTAGATAGTGCTTTTTCACTTTCTAAAGTACTTTCACACATGTGTTATCTCCCCAACATTATTCTAAATATTCTGCATTTCTACTTCATGGATTTGGAAATTACAATAGAGAATAGTGAATTTTTGGCCACACAGGGAGATATCAGGGACAAGAACTCAGTAGACCTCATTTATTGAAGGGAAGATGGTTCTCAGGAGCTGGGAGCCAGGAACCAAACTTATTTAATTGAGCTAAAGATACCATCAAATGATTCAAAGCATCCCTCCTCATCAGTTCCCATCTCTTAATCATAACCCACCCCATTGTAATAAAAGCATCATGAATAGACAAGCTCTGTCTGGCTACAGAAGCACTTTGATTTGCTCCTTAAGTTTGTTTCCTAAAGAGTGGATTTTTCATTTACCAACACACTTTTGACTGTGCTCTGGCCAATCCTTGAGGGAGAAAATCCTGAATGTGCCATCTACCTTCCAATCAGTGGCTTATGAACCCAGGTAACCTGCCTTATCTTCATAGTGTTAGAGCAACTGACAAGGGCAATTACACGAAGATAAGGCTGGATTCCTATCTCCCCCTGTCAGCTGGCGGGCACCCTGTTCATTTTTACTCTTGAATAGGTGACTGCATCAATTCTGCCTTGCTGGGTTCCTGGTAGCAGCCACTGTGCAGCTGTGGAGAATTCTGATCACTCATAATCTTTTCTGGAGACAGTGGAATTTTATAACTTTTGTTTTCTTAGGTTTAAGTGGAACAACTTGCCATAAGATAAATCTGCCTTCCAATTCAGTAAAATAACTTCCATATAGGACTGTCTTCTGGAATTTGATGCTGCGTGAGAGGAACAGTCTGGGGTTTGCAGTGGCTTTCTTTAGAATAGACTCCTGCAGCCAAAGGATGGGGAGAACCACTTATTTGGAGGGACAAGGCAAGGACAACTGTTCTTCTACCCCTCCAGTAGAGTAGAACAGACATCTAACGGGGGTTAAATCTAAAAGCATGATAAAAATTGTTAAAATTACTAAAGGAACAGTGAGGAAGGAAAGGGACATCTGATCGACCTCATTAACCCTAGAGATGAGTTAACCCAGATGTCCTCAAATCCAAATTACTCTAGAAACACAAGCCAAGTCTCCTTTCCACAAACATTATTGTGGGTTAGAGTTCACGCTCATGAATTCCAGCCTAGCTGGAGAGCAGGCCAAGGAAGGCATCTGTTTAGCCCCTTGTTCTAACTTACCTTCTATGATATACTTGCTGGCCAGAATAATGCCATTTAAAAATTATAGACATTGAGTGTAATAAAAAAATTCAGCCCTCATTTCCAAAAGTTCTGATCACCTTACAGGAAGAAGACATAAATCTCAGGGACATCAGCAAGATGACAAGTCATTTCAGAGAGGTTATAGTACTCCAAAGCATCGTTTCTAATTTGCACTGTGATTAGCTCACTGTAATCATACCCCTGTGTTACATTATTGCTCATAATAAAAGCCCACATATTGGAGAGGAAAATCTTTTTTTTTTTTTAAGAAAGCATTTTCAGGGAGGATTAGAAATTATTTGAAATACAGGCACTAGCAAACATAACAGAAGACCACCTTATGCACTTCTGCATTCAACAGTTTTGAGAAGGCTAATAGTAATTAAGGGGAAAAGTCAGGAATCTGCTACATTCTGCAATCTCCATAATTAAACAATAAGACTACTATATCATTTCACACAGACATTGTAAATACTAAATTAAGAAGCTCCGATGAAATGTCAGAAGCATTTTCTTATGAGTTTATATCGGCCATGTGATTATCATATTGATTCTGCATGCCAATGAGATAACATTGCACTGTGTTTATTTTTCTCCCAATTGCCTTCCGGAAAGTAATAAAATTAAATCCAATATGATATTAAATGTAAATATGCAAGGATATTATATGTAAATACCCATTTTAAACTCTCTTTGCTTTCTGATATTTTCTCAGCATAATGTTGTCAAGCAACAGTACTATTCCTTTCCCCCACATGGCCCACCCTCACTGCCAGTATCAAAAGAAAGGACACCCTTTGTAATTCCATTTGACATTTGTCTCATGATTTGTGCAAAAGAAAATGCTAAAAAAGACTGATTTTATAAATTCCTGAGCTAACTGCAAGTTTGAGAGTTAGAAGCTGTGGAAGTTTTATTTCTGACGCTGATGTCTTGAACGGACGTTTGCTCTAGGTCTCATTATACCACTTTATTTCTTCTGATGTTAGTTTTACTTCCCCCCAAATATGACCCTTCATTCTAATCAGATAATTAAAATAATTGCACTATCTGACAGTGGATTGAAACTTCCAACTAGCAATCCCCTCTTGGAATTCAAATATTAACAAGACCTTTCTTACTATATGTGATAGTTCTATTTGCAAAAACAAAAACAAAAAAGTTAAGGTATTTAGTCAGGATGAAGTGACCAGTCATGCTAGCCTAGTCAAGAGGACCTGATATAAGAAACTGGCCCTGAAAATACCTGCAAACTGGTTACATGTGGTGGCCCCCAAAGGGAGTCAACATTTAATGAAGCCCCAAAGAATATAACAAAAGGCATGCCAGGGCTAGTACAGAGAGGGATGTCCAGAACATACCTTTCACTTTACCGATGTGACTGAGACCTAGAGTGATTAAGAGGCTTGCTTGTCATGAGCTGACCCCCTTCTATCTTCCTGTTAGCATCTTCTGCTGCAGGACTTCTGTGCCTCTGCACACACTATCCCCTCCATCCAGGAAGAACAGGTCCCTTGCTTTCATTGGAAAAGTGTCTCACTTTATCAGAAAGATTTATTTGCCCCTTTGTCTCTCTGGGCTGAACATTCCTGCACCTAGCTAGATTCTTAATAATTGTTTGTTGAATCGCTGTGTGAGTTCACACAGCTAATTAGTGCCACATTGGAGATTAGAACTCATATTTATTTAGGGGTGTGTGTGTGTTTTCTAGGCCTTCATGCCTTCTCCTCTTCACACAATCTGTAGAAAACTTGTCACTTCATCCTTTTCTAGGTAAAGGGACAAAGAAATTGAAGATGAAATATACAATTTGGATTGGACTTGCCCATGAAGCAAATTGGCATTTGCCTAATGAATCTGTTTTTACCAATGGGGCCTTTTTGTGTAGTTACTTTTTATGGAAACACCACTGACTATTGTCTGGAGGAATGTCTAGCCACTGTACTTATTATTAAAGTACTTAATACTTTAATAACCAGACTCAAAGGGAAATTTTCAATTTGCTGTTTCTGCTACGTAAAAGCATAGCAAGTAGAGAGGGCACTTCTTTTTCTCCTTCTCAAATTAACCACATCTTAGACTGAAATAATAGACCTCCTTGGGGTTGTGATTAATGTGATAATGCTACTGATGAATATTGAGGAATTCCTGCAGCCCTCCCACTCACAATTGTGAGCAGTGCTGAATCTTTACCTGTTCTGCCTTTTGACAAATAGCCTGCATTTACAACATGGTTAGCTGGTTGTGAAATGTTGAGAGAGATGGGGAAGGGTAGGGTGACGTGTGTGTGTATGTGTGTGTGCAGGTGTGTGTTTGTATGTTATTATCTGGCTTCCTATATCTCTGACCTCACTGTCTTAATCTCTAACCAAACCAAGAAATCAAGTTAGAAAGGACAGAGATGACTGTACAAGATCCTATTAGGAAAGGGTTTTTTCAGTCATGTTGGATATTTAGTGGACATCATTTTGAAGTGATCCCAGTTATGTTTTGTTACAATCATGACTCCTGGGTTCTAAAGGGCATTGCTAACTGTAACAATGAGGCCACCTCTTCAAGTGCGTTGTCAAGCTAAATTTATTGCAGATGGCATCCTAGCAGCTCAGAGATGAAGAAGTCAAATGAAATGATGTAGCAGCATGCCACATTGTCTTAAAGTAATTTCGTGGAAGAAATTAGAATGAGCAGGCATGCTTGATGTGGCCATCTCTCAGTGGGTCTCTATGTCCAGCTATAGGGTTAGCCCCCTAGGGCTAACTTTGCCTGCTGCAGAGATCCTCTCCGAGTCACTCCATGCAGTCAAAGTGGGATGGGGATCTCTGGTTTCCTTCTTGGATCTGGCCATTTAGGATGAAGCCAGTGGCGGTGCCTGTCCTTCCCACCACAGAGGATACAGAGCAATATATTTGGATTGAGCCCAATAAAGAGTGTGTCTACAAACTCATATCATAGTTGGATCATAATAGACCAGACCAGAGCACTTGGAAGTGCCTTCTCCAAACTTAGCAACCTTGTCTTGATTCTTCCATTCCTAAGAGACAGAAAGAAATGCAGTTATAGGGGCTAGTGTGCTCATTTTGCTTCCAGTTTTCTTTGGACCAACATAGAATTGCAAAAAAATGTCTATGTTGGCTCTGTCATCAACTTCATCTCTCTTTTTTCCCCCCTCAATCCAGAATTCTACTATTTGCTCCCACCAACCTCTAAATCTGGTCTAAAAGTGAAAGGTTGAGCCAATTCACTTTTCTTTATACCTACCAAATTATTAGTTTAACTCATTTTAATTGACCTCTCTGAACTCATTGTTGGCTGTTTTGGCATCCTGTAGGCTTAAAACTTTATGAGCATGAAAGAACAGTTTCTTGGAAGTTAAGAGGAGTTGAATCAGAAAAAAATTCCTTTCTTCAAACTTCCAGCTTCCATATCAAAGAGTGCCTAAGTCTATCTAAAGATAAATTTAAGATTTTTAAGTTATTTCACATCAGTGAAAAAAATTTGTAGCAAGAAACCATAAAATGCCACTTCTAAAAAAAAATACCACTGTCAAATTATAACTTATATACACTTTTCAAAACCACTCACAGAATGGAATCATGCACACATGTTCTAAAACTTAGAATAAAAATTTTGTTTCCTTGAGTTGGCAACATTTTAGGGACGCCTTGAAAGAAAGGGAATGTGATGATGTGTCTTGACTGTAGGAAGAATATTTTCATTTTAAAGACGCAACTCTAATTAGTAATGCTGTGTGCTGTGGCACATTAACTCAAGCTTGTAGCTCATTTATCTTGATGGATCTTATTTAACTGAGGGAAAGCAAGGTTCATATTGTCACTGGCTGCCTTTTAGTTTTGATCAAAATATCAAAGGGTATTTCAGCCTGAACTAGCTCTCTTAATTGATTTGATGCACAACAAAATATATTGATCCACGTAAATAGGTTTCAGATCAATTGTCCCTTTGGAGATAATATTTACGTTTAGAAATGGCCTCAGAAATACATTGAACACAAATGTTAAAGTTAATGTTCTCTTAACAATAGTGAATAGGTGAATCCGTTGTACTTTTAATAGTTTTGAATTGATCCAAAATAACTTAGGGGCTTTGCATGTTGCTCTTCCCAACATATCTGCGAGGCGAGTGGGTGCAGAAGTTGGTGCAGCCCAAGATTTAGCACATTAGCAGATGGAGAGAACTGAGTCACAAGCCAGTTGGGTGATTTGGCTAGAACCATAGCATCTAAAGTGATTACTGCAATCCCAGAATAGAGCCCTCAACTCCTACCTCCCATCTGTTCTTGACAGAGACTTTGGGAGCCAATTTCCTTTGTGAAAAGAATGTATTGATTCTCTAAGTAGGGTTAGAGCAGACCCTGGCAAAGTTTGCCTTGGACCTCTTCACCCCTGCACCTCTTGTTCTTACCACTCCCCTATCCTCTTATCCTCCCTCTTTTCTTTCAACCACAATATTCTCATTAGCTCTTCAAAATTCCCTTGCCATGATGTTCCCCAACCGAAGTATGTGTATACACACAGGTGATAATAGGGGGTAATTGGTGAAAGAAACGTTTATGAACATCTTCCTATGTTCCAAACACAGGTCTGGGTACTTTGCACAAGTTTCCCATTCCAGCCTCACTATAACTTATTGGGAGCAGACTAGATTTTTTATAATACGTAATAGTTACTAAATAAACAAGCTGATGTTGTTGATGCCTGGGGTGGCAAAGTAGAATGTTTACTGTATAGGAAATAAAAATAACTGGATTCTGACTTTAGCTGATGGCGCTAAACCTGGGTGACCTTGGTTAATACACACTCTTTCTCTCTGTAGCACATTTAGAGCTTATTTTTCTCACCTGTAGCACAGGCTGGGCCCAGTAGGCTAAAGGAACACTAAAACTGTTTCAACGTTAAAATCACAGCAGAAGGTGATCAGACTTGTTCTCTGAAGGCAGAAAAGATCACTGGTTCTCTCCCAGGAGAGATTACATTTGCAAGGAGGTTGCTTTTCAATCCTGGCCAATTTAGGATTGAATTGCTCTTGAGTGTTCTTGACCTTGGCCACACATCATAGTCATCACCAAAGCTCTGAAAGTTTCAAATAGTACTTCTGCCGAGTCCAGGACTCTGCCCTGGGTAACTTTCCCTACATTTGTTAAAATATCCTGAGGTATTTCTACTAGCTATTTCTATTAAGAATCACAGCTGTATACTGAGGGATTCCAGACAATAAATGGAAGGTATTTGGAGGAATAAAAGCTTCACTGAGACTCCTTAAAACACCATCTATTTGTTCTCAGCATGAGGTTAGACTACCCCTAAGGCAAGCGGTTGAATAGGGGAGAGTTTGGGAAAGCTGCAAAAATACTGATTATAGGACACAGTTGAGAGATGTCCCTGAGGTCAGGCTTCATTTGCTCTTATTTCATCCACATCTTTTTTTCTTTGCCTCCAATTCAACCTGGGTGGAGTTTTACTTCTATCCTTAAAGAACATCCATTAAAGATGATAAAATAGTCTGGCTCCCAGGTCCATACAACCCCTCAAGCTCTCAGATGAAATAAGAGAGGCATCTGTAGTGTTTAATTTTGTCTTTGGAGCTAATTATTTATCCAGTGGGATGCACTAAGTCCAGGATGTTATTTTGCCTAAAATAATGGACAGTCACTAAGGATGAATGCTTTTGGGTCCCTAGGCCAGTATTAATCTGGTTTCCTTAAGGTAAACACATCTGGTGTTCAAAAATGTTCTCTCTCATCTAAATCAAGCAGCTACATTAAGCTGGAAATCCCCAAACCAAATATCATCTATGTAATTCCAAGTCTTTCCAGGATGCAGCCAAGGTAATAACAAATGCTTTGCATCACTCAACTGATAGCTAGACCTTTCCGTGACTTTTTTCCCCACAAAAATGAATTCCAACAAAGCAGAGCCTTGTGTTGCTTTAATCCCTGGATTCTCATCTTCAGTGATCTTGGGCAAGTAGTTGAACTAATGAAAATAATTTACTCATATGTTTTAATGTGCCCCACCTTGTATTATACTACTCCCCTGATATCTTTACATCTGAGCACGAAAATTTACCTAATGATCTTGTTCTAAAATTTACAGGGAAACAGTTATTCATGCTTTTTTCTCCCCTTTTCTTACAATGTGTTTCTTTTGATACCTTTATGTTTTGGAGGCTCCAGATCAGAATGAATAGAATGCACCTGCTGCTTTTCACACTCAAATGCTACACATGCTCAGCTTTGAGCTCTATCAAAGGGTAAACCTGTAATTTCAATACTTGTAGTTTGAACCTGTAAGATACAAATGGAAGTCACACTTCCGGTGGCAGGCATTTTGTTAGGCTGTCAGGTAGCTCATTTTGCTGCTGTTTCCTATTTTTTTTAACATTCTCTTTACATAAATAAAATGTAACACTGTGAAAAACAGAACACCTGAACAAAAATACATGAGGAGGTGCCCCCAAAGAGCAGTTACATTATTAATTTCAAATGGTCGGCTGACACTGAATCTTCGTTGAATATTTTTCAGCGTTATGAGTATGGCTAAGGTTATAAACTGAGTAAGGAAAGAAAATTGCTGTTGGTCAAGGATCATCTTCCAGCATTAAATAGCTTTTAAATATTGATGAGGAATGCATCATATCAAGGAGGTGTTTAAAGAAAGATCTCAGTTTGTCCTTTGATTAAAATAGCCTTGTAACTTCAGGTCTAGAAAGTACTTCGGAGAATTATGAAAGTACTCTACCCTACATCACACAGTTTTTTCTTAACAGACCTTGACTCAAACCTTAGTCTGCTATGTCTTCCAGTCCTGTCAGCTTTCCACCAAGTCATGCTTCTCTAGATAGATGAGGAGTCAAGCTTTCCCAGTCCCTTTAAACATTTTCTTCATCATATTTAGCCCATCCTAATTTTATCAATAATAATAAAAAATAATCACTAGTAATCACTGATAGCAATCAATAATTTCAATGTTCTAATTTTACTCTAGTCACACCAGAGAGCTTTAAAGGATAGCTCAAAAAGTGACCAATATAATTTATTCCAGTCTCAGTAGGTTAGAACTTGTTACAAGGAACCCGTTTTAACATTGTAGCATTGAACCCCTGACAATGCTAGTTAGTTTTCTGTCTCATGACCACAACAGGTCCCCATAACTGTGACAATATGTGCCAATGACCCCAAGAGGAGCAGCAGTGACTAATTAAACTCAATCTATCACTAGTAATTTCTACCCAATCCAAAGTTCCTCCTCTATTAATCATGAGTTAGAGGCACTAAGTGGATTTACAAAAGCCATTCATGTTCAAAAGAAGTGCATACTTACATTTAGTTTTAAGACTGGGACTAAGATTTAGAAGTTGTATTCCCTGCCCAGTGAATTTTCCACTACAGTTTAAATATGCTCTAAGGCATATGAATATGTTCAGTTGTTCATGGGGCATAGTCTTGATGGGTGGAGACCCACACAATAACTGCAAGAATATTGAATTCTCATCCTGGGGAGTCATGCTACATTCAATAGAATGACAAGAATCCCCTGAGTACAAGGGCAGTGCCTAGTGAAGGAAGACAGACCATTATGCCAGGTTCTTGATATTGATGATTGTACTTATGAACATTTTCTTGTGAAATTGAAACTTAGCCTAGTTTATATATTGCCTAAGAGTTTCCTCCTGAAAGCCTTCTTGTTGCTCAAATATGGCCTCTCTCTAAGCCAAACTCAGCATATATACACACTACCTTCCCCTCCCCCCCCTGCATGGGGCATGACTCCCGGAAATGAGCCTCCCTGGCACCCCAAGCACCAAATAGCAATGCATCTGGATAAACACTTTGTCCATAAGGGGGAAATAGTAAATACAAATGTGTTTTTATGGCTAAGAGATTTCAAAGGTAGTCAGGAGGTCATTCCAGAGGTTACGCTTATGTACGTCTCAGCAGGATCTCATTGACTGCCACAATAAACAGTGCCTCAAATGGTGGGACTCTTGAAGGCTCTAGAGACATCCAGACACTATAGGAACAACAGACAAGCTCAGGAATTTGGCATCCTGTCAGTGGGCCTTACTCTGGTATTTATGCTCCACAGTGTAACAGACAGACTCATTTATAAGTTTCCTACATATGGCTCATCTTCCCCTTTTATTTGAACCTATACTTAGCACTATACTTGTTAAATATTTGTCCCAGAGACTTAAATCTTTGGTCTGTTCATGTGCCTGTTGAGTCCTGAATGTCAGCAGAGCTGCAACACCTACTCTCCAGTTCACTGGACTCACCCAGGACCGCAAACAAGGAGATGATGATGGACAATGCCCATCCCAAGGAACAGAGAGTATCTACAACTGCAAGCAAGATAGTTCCATCCATCTGCCCCATGGGACTTAGGCCCCTTCTCAATTAGAAACAGAGTGGGCATCACCATGCCAAAATCCTCAAAATTGGGGAATGAACAATGGGCTAAAGCAGACTTATTATTCTATTATAGACTTATTTTTATTTTGGCAATAGGAAAACTTTTATCATTGATATAAAGGCAGTGGCCACCAAATGTTCTGAGGTGAGGGAGAGGGAAGAATAGGTGTAACATGGGGGCATTTTTGGGACATTGGAATTGCCCCGCATGACATTGCAATGGTGGATACAGGCCATCATATATTTTGTCATAACCTACAAAATTGTGCAGGATGGAGTGTAAGCTATAATGTAAACTATAGTATGCAGTTAGAAGCAATGCTTCAATATATGTTCTTCAATTTTAACAAATGTACCACTCTAATGAAGATTGTTGTTGATGTGGGAAATTGTAGGAGAGGGAGGGGATGGGGCATATGGGAATACCCTATATCTTTTATGTGAAATTTATGTAATCTTTAAAAATTAAAATAAAAATAAAATCCTCAGGACTCTTGGAGGAGTATGATTAGCCATGTCTCGTCAGTCACATTTTTCTGACTAAAACACAGATATCTTTGTTCTGCAGATAGTCCATTTAAAGTATCCAAGCTTGCAGCAACCCCACACATCCACTGGATCCTAGCAGTCCCTTTGTTTACTTTTCAAACCCAAGGTCATATCTACTTAGTTTAAAGAGGACAGGAGGGTTGCGAAAGAAAAGAATTGGAGGGGAGTGGGAAGGAACCCTGAACAAAACAAAACACCAGTTCTTCCCAGCTCTCTGAGTCACATTCAGGGTTGTAAAATGACTTATAGCCCTGAAAATGTTGGCAGAACATTCAGCCTAGATCATACATTTCAGGCACATGATGCAAATGGTTCTTGGCTCACGATTACAGGCTAGCAGTTTCTGAAGCTCTACTGCAGTTCCAAACAATTCACTGTATTTGCTTTCTGCACCAAGGCCCTTGGACTGATTAAAGGAAGATTTCCAAAAGCATGCCTTCCACGATGGTATGGGATTTTGCTGTTTTTTGCATGCCTGATGTGACCCTATGTTCTTGCACAGTTTTTTTTTAACAGAACATTTGTGCAAATGCACACTCTCTCCCTTTTCTGGACTCTTCTCAACTTAAACATGCTTATATGATGTGATCAAATAGGAGAGGGCATGGTATAGACTCTTCTTTAGTTGATTTCATGTTTGACTATCTGCTAAACCACAAGATCAACCACGTACTCTGATTTGACCATTAAGTCAGCCAAAAGAATAATTGTATTATGGGTGATTAAGCTACAAAGACAGAGGTTTCCTTGGCCATATGGAACTTCCAGAGCATCATTCTATAGTAGGAGTCATGTGTTTTTATTCTAACAATATCCCGAGGAAGACAGTAAGGGGACAGTGATATAAAATATATATACTCAAAGGATAGCTATCAAATTTGTTTCAACTTTTTATATGAAAGTACCATTATCCGTATCACTGGTTATTACTCTGAACAAATGTTTGTATTAACAGTGAAGTCAGACATGCTTAATTGACTATTTTTTCCATTATCTGACCAAGACTGCTCAGTGTTTTGTAGCTGATTGGATGACGGTTAGAACAAGTAGGTAATTCTAGCAAGATCTATCGGAATAGCTCTTCGTTGAAATAACTGCTGAGTAAATTCAATGTTTTTTTCCTAAGCACGTATGCTTACATCTCAGCTTGCTCACCATAACTTACATAATATTTCATATGTAAGTTTCACAATAACATACATAAAGTGAAATGCAATTATTATTGTTTTTTTTTTAACTACTCTGAGGAATTTCAGAAGTTATCTTCCACTGTCTCCAGGAGGTAAATCCACTGAATCTAATAAATTGAACCTTTTTTTTTCATCATTGAAAACATTTTTGCAAAAGCTTTGTAGCCGTCAAATTTCTCTTTGACCCAAAACATTTGATTTAGTAGTTCTTAGTGAATTGCAGCCAAAATACTAAATATATAACGTCTTAAACTAATTTGTTTTTACCTTATGAAAGTTGTCTATTACTTGTAAATCTTCTAAACAACGTTTTAATTTTATTCCTATCTGAAGCGTTCCAACCTCTATCATTTAAATCATGAATAATATTAGTTTTATAAGTTAAGGTGTTTTTGTTTGATGGAAGATTATTTTTCTGAAGATTTATACCAGGCATTGCTTTCTTACTCTGTGTTGGGACAGTAAAAGAGCTAGCTGCCACCTGTAGTAACACCAAAGACCTAGAGGTTCATTAGCAGACTATTAGAGAATGGCCATCAGATAGAAAAATGGATCTTTTGGAAGTAAAATATGCCAAGGTTTTGTTTGTTAGTGGTTTAGTTCTGGTGATAAGATTAGTGATGAAGTTCCCATCTGTGATGATTAGTCCCTTTTTCTACCCACTCTTCCCAAATCAGAAGATGGTTGAGATTGAAAAGCAAGAACCACGAAAGTGTGGCCCCAAGGTAAAATCAATTTTAGTGATCATCTGAAGCCTTCCCCTTAACTGATCATTCATGTCATAGATTGAGTGGAGATTGCATTGCCCAGATTTGCAAAATATATGGAAAATAATTCCACCTTCAGTTCACTGTCCTCTTGGCTATTTTTCTCATTTTGATGCTGCATGGAACTATTTTGGGCTTTCCCAGTCCACTTAGCATTGCTTTAAAACAGCTTTGTCTCCCTACAAGACTGAATTTCCAATTCTCCATCCAACAGAGCATTGGGCTCTGACAGTTCTTCCAGGTGTTAAAATGTGCACATATTTATCTGACTAGTTAGTTAGTTAGATATAATAGAAAATGGGATTGAAGATTTATGATTACAATACAATTTAATGAAAATGTTGGCTCATAAGAACAGCACTGTGGCTACTTGACAAAGATACAAATGTGATCCCCAATATTTTAAAATGTAAATGCATATTCCCTCTTTGTGCCTTACTAGATTCTGGAAATACACAGTCTCATAATTTAGAGACAATTCCAAATCTCCCGAAGAGGAAAAGAAAGCAAAGCGTACCTGTGAGTATCCACCCATGGTTTCTCAGTTTGTGACTCATTTGTGACAAATTGTTGAAGACAAAAGACCAACTCCCTACTGTCATTGGGTATACTTTTGTGGTGCCTGCCCACTTTTTAGAAGTGTATGTATGCTGACTGAGTGTCAAGCAATTGAAATAACAGCTGTTGGGAAATAAAGAGCTTTCTCATCTTCCTCTACCTTTAGGGTTAAGAAGTCATGGCCAAAATAATAATATATTTATTAATTTTTAAACTCTCATCACCAATTCTAAAGTTTGGTCCACAACAGATACTCAGTAAATATTTGTGAAATGGAAATGAATGTACCTAAATATAAAGGATTTTCATATTGCAATATCTGTTGCTTTTGGTTTATCCACACCTTGATAATACTATTCCAAGAGCAAGGCTAAATAAAAACTGACTACAGTCCTTTGGATATATGATTGCATTTAATTTAATCTATTCCATTTTTTAAAAAGTGGTTAAGTTCCTACTGTGTGCATAAAGAGTGACAGATTCTTGAGATTAGAGTGGGGTTAGAGATAAGTGAGTCCCCTATTTCGGGAGCCCAGAATTGAAGCCAAGGTTTAATGACTTTGTAAAACTGTACAAGGTCTGCAAGGGCCAAAGAAATTCAGGGGCGCTCCCCGCTTCTCTCTGTGGGGTGCAGCTGCCACCCACAGGGATAAAGAAACCAAACGCTTCCACCAAACTGCTACTGAGGGAACGCAGATATAGGAGCTAAGTTTGTTTTTTGTTTGTAAGAGGGAACAGAGCACAGATGGGCCATTCCTTAAATTTACAATGCGGTAAATTAGACATTTTAAAAGGTTAGAGGCAGACTGTTTTGAAGAGAAACCAACCGCAATTTAAATGTGCCTCATTTCGGTCCCAGCTCTCCTGGTCTAAAGTTCAAGGAGCAGGAGGCTGTTGTCCACTTAAACATACATGTATTTTGTGCTGGGCTCGGAATTTCCATGTGGCAGGTTTGGGTTTTCAAACGTTCGTTATGCTTCCTGATTAAAGCCTATCACTCTGACTGGAGATGAACTATAATTTTTACAGCATCGTTACAACCTTCCTCTAATCTCCCCCTGTTGCTCCCAGTGCCTGAGCTTGCTGCCAAAGCAACAGTTACTAAGTTACTTTCTTTCTAAGTTACTTTCTCTCCATTTCCCTCCATTCTCCTTTTAAATCTGTGGGTTTTTTTT
>JAQZBX010019604.1:13601-33777 GCA_029593785.1 Cabassous unicinctus | reverse complement strand
GTAAAAGTCTTACTATTTGCAGATGATATGATACTATATTTAGAAAATTCTGAAATGTCTACAACAAAGCTACTTGAGCTAATAAATGAGTTCAACAAAATGCGGGATACAAGATCAACATGCAAAAATCAGTAATTTTTTAAATACTTTATTATGTTTTTAAAGATACTTAGATTATATAAATGTTACATAAAAAAATATAAGGGATTCCCATATGCCCCACTCCCTATCCCTCCCACACTTTTCCACATTAGCAACATCCTTCATTAGTGTGGTACATTTGTTACAATTGATAACACGTATTGAAGCATTGCCACTAAGCATGGATTATAGTTGACATTATAGTTTACAATCTCTCCTGCACAATTTTGTAAGTTATGCAAGATATATAATGGATGGTATCTGTCATTGCAATGTCATTCAGGACAATTCCAATGTCCCGAAAATGCCCCCATATTATACCTATTTTTCCCTCTCCCTCCCCTCAGAACCTCCGGTAGCCACTGCCTTCACATCAATGATATAAGTTCTTTCATTGCTAGAATAACCTTAAGTCTATAGTACAATAACAGTAAGTCTACTCTACTCCATTGTTCATTCCCCAATCCTGAGGATTCTGGGATGCTGATGCCCACTCTGCCTCTAATTGAGAGGGGGCTTAGATCCCATGGGGCAGATGGATGGGACTATCTTGCTTGCAGTTGCAGACTCTCTCTGTTCCTTGGATGGTCATTGTCCATCATCATCTGCTTCTTAATTATCCTGGGTGAGTCCAATGAACTAAGAGTAGATATTGCAACTCTGTTGAGATTCAGGGCCTAACTGGCACATGGAAAGCCCAAAGATTTAAATCTCTTGGACATACACCTATCAACTCAAGTACTAACTATAGGTTAAATAGAAGGGGCAGAAAACCCATGTGTAGGGAAACCACAAATGAGTCCAACTCTGTCACACTGGGGAGCATAAATTCCAAGGTAAGGCCAACTGGCAGGGCACCAAACTCCTGAGCTTTCTGCCCTGCTTATAGTGTCTGGATGTCTCCAGAGCCTCCAGGAGCCCCACTATTTGAGGCAATATTTACTGTGGCAGTCAGAGATCCTGCTGAGACATGCATAAGTATAACCTCTGGAATGACCTCCCGACTCACTTTGAAGTCTCTTAACCATATAATCTCATCTGTCTTTACCCTTTCCACCTTTTGGTCAATGTCTTTTTCCAGTTGCATTGCTAGTTGGTGCTTGGTAGTAATCCCCCTGTGCCAGGGAGTCTCATCCCCAGGAGTCATGTCCTACGCTGGGGTGGGGAAGGTAACACATTTATTTGTTGAGTTTGGCTTAGAGAGAGGCCACATTTGAGCAACAAGGAGGCTCTGAAGAGTAACTCTTAGGCAACCTATAATACTAGGTTTAGTTTCAATTTCAAAAGTGAAGGTTCATAAGTACAGTCATCAATATCAAGGGCCTGTCAATGGTCTACCTCCTTCACTAGTCACTGCCCTTATACTTGGGGGATTCTTGCTGTCCCATTAGAGAATGTGGCAGAGCTCCTCAGGATGGGAATTTGATATTCTTTCTGTTATTGTGTGATTCTCCACCTACCATGACAATGCCCCATGAACACTTGAACACGTTCATATGTCTTATACGTATGCCCCAGGTGAATTTCCTCCCATGCATCCCCCATCACTGACACCTCACACCCATGATCCTCCCCTGCCGCAGTTGTGACCCTTCTGTGATCCAAAATTTCTTCAAAAATGAAGACAACAAATAACCAAATGCAATTAATAAGAAAATGAAATAATGATAGTTTTAAAAATAAATAAAATACAAAAGTTAAAAAGTTTGAAATAATAAAAAATAATTTTTAAAATAAAATTTAAAAATTTTTTTGATATTATGTTTTTCATCATTATAAGATCTGTTGTCTTGTATGTACAGTGACATTTTCTTCCATTTATTCCCCTAGTGTCTTATTCTTGTCATTTTATCTTCAAAAAGCTTTAGGTTACAAAAAAAGTCACGTGCAGAATATAGGGGATTCTCTTATACCCAACCTCCTCCCCCTTTTCCTCTTTTCTCTATTAATAACATTTGGCATGTGGATGGTACATTTATTACAACTGATGTACAAATATTGAAGCATTTTACTACTAACCATGGTCAATGATTTACATTACAGTTTATGTTTTGGACTATATACCTTTATAAATTTTGATGAAATTTAACATGGCCTGTATCCATCATTGCAAGATCATGTAGAACAATTCCAATGTCCCCAAAATGCCCCATATTCCATCTATTCTATTCCTCCCTCCCCCTACCCTTGGGACCCACAACAACCACCAAGCTTCACTCTTTGAAGAACAAAATTAATAGTTAATTGCAACAACATTGAAAGCTTGACATACTGGCCCATCTTCCACTATTAGGCACTGCCTATGCTCTCAAGAGACTCCTGCCCCTCTATTTGAGAACATAGCAGGACTCCCCAGGATGGCAGTCCAACACCTTCCTATTCATTGTGTGGGTCTCCACCCACTGATACAATACACTATGACAAGATGAACACTCACACACTCCCTACAAGTCTGCCCCAGGTGCTCACTGTCCTGCATGCCCCCCACATCCAACACCCTAAACCAGTAACCCTCCCCTGACATATTTGCCAAAAGAACATTCCCAACATTGTAGTTTCAACCACATACCTGCAAATCCCCAGAGTTCACCTGCTCCCTTCCCCGACCCTTCCCCCAGTTCCATTGACAGTCCAACCCACCCCTGCACCCTACCCCCCTTACAGACCAGCACTGCCCAACCTAATAGCTTCACTGCACCACTGTCATGCCCATCTACTGCACAACTACATCCTTTCACCTTATCATAGATTTTGCCCATATGGGCATTGGCTTACAAACCTCTACTCCTTTTCTGTCTCCTGTAAATCTATCTTCCAGACTCTAGTTCTGTGAGTCTGCTTGATTTGCTCAATTCATATCAGTGAGGTCACTTAATATTTGTCCTTCAGTGCCTGGCTTGCTTCACTCAACATAAGGTCTTCAATATTCATTCATGTTATCCCATGTGTTAATACTGCATTCCTTCTTACAGCTGAGTAATATTCCTTTGTATGTGTATACCAGAGTTTGCTTATCCATTCATCTGTTGATGGACATTTGGGTTGTTTCCAACTTTTGGTAATAGTGAATAATGCCACTATGATATTGATGTGTATATATCTGTTCATATCCCTGCTTTCAGTACTTCTGGGTATATACCCAGCAGTGGGATTGCTGGATCATATGAGAGCTCTATAGTTAGCTTCCTAAGGAACCACCAAACTGTCCTCCACAATGGCTGCACCATTCTACATTCCCACCAGCAGTGGTTATGGGTTCCCATTCTTCCACATCCTCTCCAACACTTGTAGTCCTCTGTTTTTTTTTTTTAATAGCTGTCAGTCTAATGGGTGTAAGATGGTATCTCATTGTAGTTTTGATTTGCATTTCCCTAATAGCTAGTGATGTTGAGCATATTTTCATGTGCTTTTTAGCCATTTGTATTTCTTCTTTGGAGAAGTGTCTGTAATGTTTTTGTACACTAGTATTGAATAATCTGAGAAGGAAATCAGGGGAATAATTCCATTTACAATAGCAACAAAAAGACTCAAATACCTAAGAGTCAATTTAACTAAAGAAGTACAGGACTTACATGCAGAAAACTACAACAAAACAGTGCTAAGAAAAAAATCAATGAAGATCTAAACAAATGGAAAGATATTCCATGTTAGTGGATTGGAAGGCTAAATATTGTGATGATGTTAATCCTACCCAAACTTATTTATAGATTCAGTGCAATACCAATCAAAATCCTAACAGCTTACTTTAGAGAAATAAAAAAGGCAATTACCAAATTCATTTGGAAGGGAAAGTGCACCTGAATAGCCAAAAACATTCTAAAAATGAAGAGAAACATGGGAGGAATTTCACTGCCTGACCTTGAAGCATATTACAAAGCTACTGTGTTCAAAACAGCATGGTACTGGGAAGCGGATGTGGCTTAAGCAATTGGGCTTCTGCTTACCACATGGGAGGTCCTGGGTTCGGTTCCCGGTGCCTCCTGGAGAAACAAGGAAGACATACAGACACAAGTGCAAACAATGAGGGGGTGGGGAGAAATAAATAAATAAAATAAATCTTAAAAAAAAAAAAAACTACAAGAAGAGAAGCGAGCAGGCAAGGCAAGCTGACACAACAAGATGATACAACTAAAGACACAAAAAACCAGGGAGCTGAGGTGGCTCAGCTGATTGAGCACCTCTCTTCCTCATGGGAGGTCCTGGGTTTGGTTCCCAATGCCTCCCTAAAAGACGAGCAGACGGAGATAGCACATAGCAAATGGGCACAGAGAGCAGACAGCGACTGCAAACAACGAGGGGTGTGTGTGTGGAATAAATAAATAAATAAAATCTTAAAAAAAAAAAACAACAGCATGGTGCTAGCATAAAGATAGACACACTGATCAGTGGAACAGAATTGAGAGTCGAGAAGTGAACCCTCACCTCCACGGTCAACTGGTTTTTGACAAACCTACCAAGTCCATGTTAATGGGACAATACAGTCTCTTCAATAAATGGTGCTGGGAAAACTGGATATCTATAGCCAAAAGAATGAAAGAGGATGCCTATCTCACTCCCTATATAAGAATTAACTCAAAATAGATCAAAGACCTAAATTAAAAAGCCAGGACCATAAAACTACTAGAAGAAAATGTAGGGAAACATCTTAAAGACCTTGTGGTGGGAAGTAGATGTGGCTCAAGCTATTGGGCTCCCGCCTACCACATGGGAGGTCCCTGGTTCGGTTCCCAGTGCCTCCTAAAAAAGACAGTGAGCTGGCATGATGGGCAAGCATGGCAAACTGACACAAAAAGAGACACAAGAAGAAAAAACATTATGAGAGACACAACAAAGCAGAGAACAGTCATGGCTCAAGCGATTAGGCTCCTCCCTTCCACATCAGCGGTCCTGGGTTCGGTTCCTGGTGCCTCCTAAAGAAACAAGGAAGACATACAGACACAAGTGCAAACAATGAGGGGGTGGGGAGAAATAAATAAATAAAATAAATCTTAAAAAAAAAAAAAACTACAATGAGGGAAGCAGATGTGGCTCAACCAGTTGGGTGCCTGCGTTGGGTGCCTGCCTACCACACGGGAGGTCCTGGGTTCAGGTCCCAGTACCTCCTAAAGAAGACAAGCAGACATCACACCCACCACAATGAGCTAGATGCCACAATGAGCAGACACCTAAACAAGCAGATGCCACAAGCCAGCAGACACTGCAGCCTGCAGGGAGCAAATGTAGCTCATGTCTTTGGGCACTCACCTCCTATGTGGGAGGTCCTGAGTTTGGTTTCTGGTGCCTCCTGGAGAAGGCAAGCAAACAATGAGCAGACAGACAAGAGATCCATCTGCGGGAGGGGGAAGATTTAAAAAAATAAAATAAATAAAATAAATAAACAAATCTTAAAAAAAAAAAACTACAATGAGATATCATTTCACTCCTATCAGAATGGCACTATTAAAAAGACAGAGAACTACAAGTGTTGGAGAGAGTGTGGAGAGATGGGAACACCTATTCACTGTTGGTAGAAATGCAGAATGGTACAGCCACTATGGAGGACTGTTTGGCAGTTCCTAAAGAAGGTGAATATAGATTTGCCATATGACCCTGAAATACCACCACTGGGTATATCCCAGAAGAACTGAAAGCAGTGACACGAACAAACATTTACATGTTATTCACAATTGCCAAAAGTTGGAAACCACCCAGGTGTCCATCAACCAATGAATGGGTAAACAAACTGTGGTGTATCCACATGATGAAATATTATACAGCTGTAAGAAGAAATGAAATCATAAAGCATATGACAACATGGATGAAGCTGGAGGACATTACGTTGCATGAAGCAAACCAGACACAAAAGGACAAATACTGTATGATTGCGTTACTATGAACTAAATATATTGTGTAACATATTGTATGATTCCATTTATATAAAATGTAAGTATAAATCAATTAATAAAGATGAAATATGATTAATGGTTATGTAGGGCTAAGGAAGGCATACTAAAGGTTGTGGAGTTTTTCTTTTTGGAGTAATGAAACAATTCTAAAATTTTTTGTTGTGATCAAAGCACAACATTGTGATTATACTAAAAGCCATTGATAATTCACTTTAGAGAGAGCATAGCATATGTGAAGATATTTCAATAAAACTGCTAAATAAATAAATAAATAAATAAATAAATAATTGTGCAAGAATAGCCAGAAAAAGCAGTTATGTACTGCAAGGGAAACAGAGAGAGATTGAAAGTTGAAGAATTTTCTTGCTTATTTGCCTGTTTTTTGTTTATTATTATTATTATTGAAATAATGAAAATGCTCTAATAATGATTGAAGTGATGAATGCACAAATATGTGATGATGCCAAATACCATTGATTGTACACTTTGGATGAATTGTATGTTTTATTAATATGTATCAATAAAATTGATTTGTTAAATAAAAAAAAAGGAGAGCTAAAATCAAAGATCTAACTGAACACCTGGAGAAACTAGAAAAAACAAACAAACAGTAAAGCATTCCCAAAGCAAGCAGAAAGAAATAATAAAGATCAGAGCAGAAATATATGAGATTGAGAACAAAAAAAAATTAGAGAAAATCAACAAACCAAAAGTTGGTTCTTTGAGAAGATCAATAAAATTGACACACCCTTAGCTAGACTATCAAAGAAAAGAGAGAAAAATATGCAAATAAATAAAATAAGAAATGAAAGGGGGGGAGTTATCACTCACCCCACAGAAATAAAAAGGATCATAAGAGGATATTATGAGAAACTGTGTACCAACAAACCAGACAACCTAGATGAAATGGACACATTCCCAGAAATGCACAATCTACACTGACACTACAAGATACACAAGAACTTAAAGCAATAGCATTTAAAGAGATTGAATCAGTCATCAAAAATCTCCCAACAAAGAAAAATCCAAGACTAGATGGCTTCACAGGTGAATTCTACCAAACATTTCCAGAAGAATTGACACCAATCCTGTTTAAACTCTTCCAAAAAATGTAAGAGGAGGGAAAATTGCCCAATACATTTTATGAAGCCAACATCATCCTAATACCAAAGCCAAATAAAGACACTACAAGAAAAGAAAATTACAGACCAATCTCTCTAATAAACCTAGATGCAAAAATTCTCTCTAATGAATCTAGATGCAAAAATTCTCAACAAAATACATGGAAATGTAATCCAACAGCATATCAAAAGACTTATACACCATGACCAAGTGGGATTTATTCCTGGTATGCAAGGCTGGGTCAACAAAAGAAAATCAATTAACACTGCATTAACAAATTGAAGGGGAAAAAAAACCATATGATCATCTTGATTGATGCAGAAAAGAAAAAGCATTTGACAAAATCCAGCATCCTTTCTTGATAAAAACATTTCAAAAGATAGGAATAGAAGGAAAATTCCTCAATATGATAAAAGGCATATATGGAAAACCCACAGCCAACATCATACTCCCCATAACACAGGGTGTCTGTGTTAAAGTGAAGGCATTGATTGGAAAGGAGTAGAACACTGGGGATTGGGATAGAAACATATGGGATGATGATGATATCAGCAGGGACATTGGAATCCTAAATTCTGCAGAGACTTTGCACAATAAACCTGTGATGGCCTGCCCTGTGGAGACCACACAATGTCAACCTTATATCACCCAGCTTCCAGCCTGCCCCAGGGAGTCCTGACCTCCTTCCAGCCCTGAGGCAAGTACCAGCCAAACTCCAGCATGCTCTGCCCATCCTCCACTGTGCCCTGAGGAATCTGCCTTCCAACCCCTGCCTGAAGAGATTAATCATGTCTCACCAGATGAAAATGCAAAGAAATCCCTTGAGGTCAGTAGCTTGCAAGGCATTTCTAATCCTTCTCCTTACCTACCCCCACCACCCCTCTTCTCTTCAGGACCTATTACTAGACTAAAATCACAACTAGCCCCCAAAGGTGAAATACAAAGTATGCCCCATGAGGAAGTATGCTATACTTTAAAAGAACTGCATGAGTTTTCCTACTTATATAGACAGAAATCAGGAGAATATGTGTGAGAATGGATACTAAGGGTACAGGATAATAGTGGAAGGAATATAAAGTTGGATCAGGCTGAATTTATTGATATGGGCCCACTAAGCAGAAATTCTGGATTCAACGTTATATCTTGAGGGGTTAGAAAGGGCTCTAACAGTTTGTTTGGGTGGCTGACTGAAGCATGGACCAAACGATGGCCTACCATGTCTGATGTTGAGATGCCCAATTTACCCTGGTATACAGTAGAAGAGGGAATTCAAGGATTTAGAGAGATTAGAATGTTAGAATAGATTTACCATTTAAGACCTGCCTACGCACCCCAGAAATGTCCAGAGGACACACCTTTAACCAGCACTGTGAAGAATAAATTCGTAAGACTAAGTCCATTTTCCCTGAAGAGCTCTGTGGTTGCTCTTCTCTGTAGTCCAGATATTACTGTAGGAACTGCTGTAATGGAACTAGAATCCTTAAACAAAATGGGGATGTTTGGATCTCAGGCCGCTAAAAGCCAGGTATCAGCAGTTAATCATCAAAGATGTGAAACGTGGCTACTGCAATGAAAGTCAGACTCAAAGCAGCAATGAAAAGAGTCTGAGTTGCATAGAGTTATGGCATTGTCAAATAGATCATGGGGTACCTAGAAGTGAAATAGATGGGCAGTCTATTAAATTTCTACTTGATCTGTATAAGCAGAAGAGTTCTAGGTCCAATGAACAAAACCCTAACTTGAATTACAGACACAAAGAATCACAGCCCCTTAATCAATTCCCAGACTTGAGACAGTTTATATACCCAGAACCCCTTGAATGAGGAGAAGGCCAGGTCCCCATGGGGAAGGATCCTGTTACACTGCCAAAAATTTATACTGTTAATCTTCCTCCCAACTTTGCCAAAGGAGACCTATGGCCTTTTACCAGAGTAACTGTGCATTAGGGAAAAGGAAATGATCAGACATTTGGGGTATTATTAGACACTGGCTCTGAAGTGACATTAATTCAAGAAGACCCAAAACGTCACTGTAGTCCACCAGTCAAAGTAGGGGCTTATAGAGGTCAGGTGATTGATGGAATCTTAGCTCAGGTCTGTCTCACAGTGGGTCTGGTGGGTCCCTGGACCCATTCTGTTGTTATTTCCTCAGTTCCAGAATGCATAATTGCAATAGACATATTCAGTAACAGGCAGAATCCCCATATTGGATCCCTGTCTTGAGGGCTATTGCGGTAGGAAAGGCCAACTGGAAGCCACTAGAACTACTTTTACATAGCAAAATAGTAAATCAAAAGCAATACTGGATTCCTGGAGGGATTGCAGAGATTAGTGCCATCATCAAAGACTTGAAGGATGCAGTTGTGGTGATTCCCACCACATCCCCATTCAATGCTCTTATTTGGCCTGTGCAGAAAACAGATGGATCTTGGAAGATGACAGTAGATTATCGTAAACTTAACCAGGTGGTGACTCCAATTGCAGCTTCTGTCCCAGACATGGTATCATTGCTTGAGCAAATCAACACATCCCCTGGTACCTGGTATGCAGCTATTGATCTGGCAAATGCTTTTTTCTCAATTGCCACTAGTAAGGACCACCAGAAACAGTTTGCTTTCAGCTGGCAAAGCCAGCAATATACCTTCACTGTCTTGCCTCAGGGGTATATCAACTTTCCAGCCCTATGTCATAATATTGTCCTCAGGGACCTTGATCATCTCTCCCTCCCACAAGACATCACACTGGTCCATTATATTGATGATATCATGTTGATAGGACCTAGTGAGCAAGAAGTAGCCATGACCCTAGACTTATTGGGAAGGCATTTGTGTGAGAGAGGATGGGAGATAAATCCAACAAAAATACAGGGGACTTGCACCTCAGTGAAATTTCTAGGCATCTAGTAGTGCAGGGCATGTTGAGATATCCCTTCTAAAGTGAAGGATAAGCTGTTGCATCTGGCCCCTCCTATGACCACAAGAGGCACAATGCTTAGTTGGTCTCTTCAGATTTTGGAGACAACACATTCCTCATTTGGGTGTGCTATTCTGGCCCTTCTACCAAGTGACCAGAAAATCTGCTAGCTTTGATTGAGGGCTGGAACAAGAGGAGGCTCTGTGACAGGTCCAGGCTGCTGTGCAAGCTGTACTACTGCTTAGGCCATATGATCCGGCAGATGCAATGGTGCTGGAAGTTTCAGTGGCAAATAGAGATGTTGCTTGGAGCCTTTGGCAGGCCCCTATAGGAGAATCACAATGCAGACCCTTAGAATTTTGGAGCAAAGCCCTGCCATCTTCTGCAGATAACTCCTCTCCTTTTGAGAAACAGCTTTTGGCCTGCTACTGGGCCTTAGTAGAGACTGAACGCTTAATCATGGGCCATCAAGTTACCATGAGGCTTGAGTTGCCTATCATGAGCTAGGTATTGTCTGACCCACCAAACCAAAAAGTTGGGCGTGCACAGCAGCACTCCATAATAAAGTGAAAGCAGTATATACGAGATAGGGCTCCAGCGGGTCCTGAAAGCACAAGTAACATGAGCAAGTGGCCCAAATGCCCATGGTCACCACTCCTGCCATATTACTTTCTCTTTCCCAGACACAGCTTTGGCCTCTTGGGAAGTCCCTTACAATCAATTGACTGAGCAAGAGAAAACTTGGGCCTGGTTTACAGATGGTTCTGCATGATATGCAGGTGCCACCTGAAAGTGGACAGCTGCAGCACTGCAGGCCCTTTCTGGGATATCCCTGAAGGACAGTGGTGAGGACAAATCCTCCCAGTGAGCAGAACTTCGAGCAGTGCACCTGATTGTTCATTTTGCTTGGAAGAAGAAATGGCTGGAGGTGCGTTTGTACACTGATTCATGGGCTGTTGCCAATGGGTTGGCTGGATGGTCAGGGGCTTGGAAGGAACATGATTGGAAAATTGGTAACAAAGAGGTCTGGGGAAGAGGTATGTGGATTGATCTTTCTGAGTGGGCAAAAAACATGAAAATATTTGTGTCCCAAATGAATGCTCACCAGAGGGTGACTTCAGCAGAGGAAAATTTTAATAATCAAGGGGATAAGATGACCCACTCTGTGGCTAATGCTCAGCCTCTTCCCTACCCACTCTTGTCATTCCCCAATGGGCTCACAAACAAAGAAGCCATGGAGGTAGGGATGGAGGTTATGCATGGGCTCAGCAACATGAACTTCCCTTCACCAAGGCTGACTTGGCTACAGCCACTGATGAGTGCCCAACCTGCCAGCAGCGGACCCACACTCAACCTCAGATATGGCACCATTCCCTGAGGTGATCAGCCTGCTACCTGGTGGCAGGTTGATTTTATTGGACCACTTCCATCAGGGAAGGGGCAGCAATTTGTTTTAACTGGAATAGACACATATTCCGGATATGGGTTTGCGTGCCCTGCATGCAATTCTTCTTCCAAAACTACCATCTGTGGACTTACCAAAGGTCTTATCCACTGCCATGGCATTCCACAGCATTGCTTCTGATCAAGGAACCCATTTCACAGCAAATGGTGTGTGGGAATGGGCACATGCCCATGGAATTCACTGGTCTTATCATGTTCCCCATCATCCTGAAACAGCTGGATTGATAGAATGGCGGAGTGGCCTTTTAAAGACGTAATTATGGCACCAGCTAGGTGGCAATACCTTGCAGGGCTGGGGCAATGTTCTCCAGAGGCTGTGTATGCTCTAAATCAGCATCCACTGTATGGTGATGTTTCTCCCATAGCCAGGATTCACTGGTCCAGGAATCAAGGGGTGGAAATGGGAGTGGCACCACTCATTATTACCCCCAGTGATCCACTAGGAAAATTTTTGCTTTCTGCCCCTGCAATATTAAGCTTTGCTGGTCTACAGGTCTCAATTCCAAAAGGAAGAGTGCTTCCACCAGGGAACACAACAATGATTCCATTGAACTGGAAGTTAAAACTGCCACCTGGCTACTTTGGGCTCCTCAAACCTCTGAATTCAACAGGCGAAGAAGGAAATTACCGTACTGGCTGGGGTGATTGATCCTGACTATTAAGGGGAAATAAGACTGCATCTACATAATGGGGGTAAAGAAGAGTTTGGCTGGAATAAAAGAGATCCTCTAGGGCGTCTCTTAGTACTGCCTTGGCCTGTGATTAAAGTCAATGGAAAACTGCAACAACCCAATCCAAGTAGGACTTACAATGGCCCAGAAACTTCAGGAATGAAAGTTTGGGTCATCCCACCAGGCAAAGAAACACAGCCAGCTGAGGTGCTTGCTGGGGGTAACAGGAATATGGAATGGACAGTGGAAGAAGGTACTGATAAATATGAACCTTGACCATGTGACCATTTACAGACATGAAGACTGTAATGGTCATTAATCTTTCTTTCTTGTTTTGTTATGAGTATGATTGTAAATGTACATAAAACAAATATCTTTGTTTTCTTCCCTAACCTTTTCCCTTATCATAAGACAAGTTGTATTAATTTCATGCCATAATATTTATGGATGTCAAGTTCAAGAGTAAATAGTGCCTGTAACCGTTGGCCAATTTGATGTAATTATGAATTCCAAAAATATAATTGAATCATGCCTGTAAACCGATCTGTTAATCTGGGCAAGATTGGGTTATGTTTAGGGCCGTTGAGCCCCACCCCTTGGTGGGTGGGGAATTGAATATAAAAGGCAAGGCAAAGAACAGAGTTGAAGCAGTCTTTTGAGAAGCAGTCTTTGAGAAGCAGGTTTGATGTTGGAAAGAAGGCCCCAGGAGAAGAGAAGCGAGCTGTTAGCCTGATTGCCTACAGCTGACCTTGTGGAAGAAACAGGAGCTAAGCCGGGAGAGAAACGCAGCCCCGGGAAGAGAGGAACCCCAGAAACCTGAACCCTGGCAAGCGCCGGCAGCTGTCTTGCTCTAACATGTGGCAATGGACTGTGGTGAGAGAAGAAACATAACATTTTATGGCCTGGTATCTGTGGACTTCTACCCCAAATAAATACCCTTTATAAAGACCAACCCATTTTTGGTGTTTCACATTAGCACCCCTTTGGCTGACTAATACAGTGCCCAAGGACTTGCACCCTATTCTGTAGGGAATTAATGCATTTCCAGTTGTATGCAGGACAGTTGAATATTGTTAGGTGGAAATATATATATATTCATGTCTGTTATTGTTTTTATTTAGAGACTAATTGTGGTTTAAGGTCATGTGTATGGTTGCCAAGTTGACAAGGGGTGGATTGTGATGGTTAGGTTAATGTGTCAATTTGGCCAGGTAATTGTGCCCAGTTGTCTGGTCAAGCAAGCACTGGGATAATTGTAATACAAGGACATTTATGGACTTTAGTTACCAGTGAGTTTATTGCATAGATGGCTGATTACATCTACAATCAACCAAGGAGATTGTCATTAGCAATGAGTGATGTTTTATCCAATCATTTGAATGCCTTAAAAGGGGAAGTAATTTCAGCATTCAGAGAGAATTTTCCAACTTGACTTTGGACAGCCAACGTCTTCTGGGAACTCATCAAGAACCTCATCAGAGCCCTTGGTTTGCAGCCTGCCTGCAGAATTTGGACTTGTGCATCCCCATGGTCATGTGAGAGAATTTTATAAAATCTTATACTATCTATAGATATCTCCTAATCAAATCTGTTTCCCTAGAGAACCCTGACTAATACAGCATTTAAATAGAAAATAAGAAATAAAAGTCTTACTATTTGCAGATGACATGAGCCTGTGTTTAAAAAATTCTGAAATGTCTATGACAAAGCTACTTGAGCTAATAAATGAGTTCAGCAAATTGGCAGAATACAAGATCAACATGCAAAATCAGTAATGTTTCTGTACACTAGTGTTGAACAATCTGAGAAGGAAATCAGGGGAATAATTCCATTTACAATAGCAACAAAAAGATTCGAATACCTAGGAATCAGTTTAACCAAAGACGTACAGGACTTACATGCAGAAAACTACAAAATAATGCTAAAAAAAATCAATGAAGACCTAAACAAATGGAAAGATATTCCATGTTCATGGATTGGAAGACTAAATAGCGTGACAATGTCAATCCTACCCAAACTGATTTATAGATTCAGGCAATAACAATCAAAACTCGAACAGCCTACTTTACAGAAATAGAAAAGGCAACTACCAAATTTATTTGGAAGGGAAAGTGCACCTGAATAGCCAAAAGCATTCTAAAAAGGCAGAGCAACATGGAAGGAATTTCACTGCCTGACTTTGAAACATATTACAAAGCTACAGTATTGGCATAAAGCATGGTATTGGCATAAAGATAGACACATCAATCAGTGGAATAGAATTGAGAGTCCAAGAATAAATCATCACCTCAAGGGCCAACTGGTGTTCGACAAACCTGCCAAAGCCATGTTAACAGGACAAAACAGTCTTTTCAACAAATGGTGCTGGGAGAACTGGATATCCATAACCAAAAGAATGAAAAAGGACCCCTATCTCATACCCTATATAAGAATCAACTCAAATGGATCAAAGAAAATAAAAGAATATAAAAGCCAAGACCATAAAACTACTAGAAGAAAATGTAGGGAAACATCTTCAAGACCTTGTGGTAGGTAGTGGTTTCTCAGACCTTACACCTATAGCATGAGCAACAAAAGGAAAATTAGATAAATGGGACCTCCTCAAAATTAAACACTTTTGCACCCCAAAGGACTTTGTCTAAAGGGTGAAAAGGCAGCCAACTCAATAGGAAAAAAAATTTGGAAATCACATATCTGATAAGGGTTTAATACCCATGATGTATAAAGAGATGCAACAACTCAACAATAAAAAGACAAATGGCCCAATTAAAAATGGGCAAAAGATGGAGCGGGTGTGGCTCAAGCAGTTGAGCACCTGCCTTCCACATGAGAGGTCCTGGGTTCGATTCCCAGTGCCTCCTAAAGAAGACAAACAAATGATGAGCAGACATCAAGCAAAAACAATGAGCAGACAATGAGCAAAAACAACTAGCAAGATAATGAGCAGACAATGAACAAAAACAAATGATCAGGGAGTGGATGTAGCTCAAGCAGTTGGGAGGTCCCGAGTTCGGTTCCTGGTGCCTCCTAAAAAGGAAAAAAAACAAAACAGACAACGAGCAGACAACAAGTGCAAACAATGAGCAAAAACAACGAGCAAACAGACGAGGGAGGCATCTCGGGGTAGGGGAGAAATGGCAAAAGAAGACATTTAGACAAATGTCTAAAGAAGAAATACAAATGGCAAAAAAACACATGAAAAATATGTTCAACATGACTAGTGATTAGGGAAGTGCAAATCAAAACTACAATGAGGTATCATTTTACAACTATTAGAATGGTCAATATTAAAAATATAGAGAACTACAAGGATTGGAGAGGGTGCAGAGAGATAGGAACACTTATTTACTGTTGGTGGGAATGTAGAGTAGTATAGCCCCACTGTGGAGGACTGTTTGGCAGTTCCTAAAGAAGTTGAATATAAATTTGCCACATGACCCTGCAATTCCATGACCCACAAGAACTGAAAGCAGTGACACAAACAGACATCTGCACACCGATGTTCATAGCAACATTATTCACGATTGCCAAAAGTTGGAAACAACCCAGATATCCATCAACCAATGAATGGATGAACAAAATGTGGTTTATTCACATGATGGAATATTATGCAGCTGTAAAAAGAAATGAAGTTGTAAAGCATATGACAACATGGATGAACCTGGAGGACATTATACATTATGTTGAGTGAAGCAAGCCAGACACAAAAGGACAAATACTGTATGATTGTGCTACTATGAACTAAATATATTGTGTAATCTCATGATGTTAATAACTTGGATATGGATCACCAGGAAATAGAATGAGGTTAGAGAATAGAAAGCTGAGGGTTACCTTGTGCGGAATTGTTAAAAAGGATGTGTGTTAATCTTTGGAAATGAATAGAAAAGGTGAAAGCACAACATAATGTGCTTTTTTGTGTGTTGGGAAAATCTAAGGTAATGTATATTACTAAAAGAAAGTTAAAAAATGTAACATGGGAATGTATAGCATAGTAAAACCACATGTGAAATATGAATATGGGTAAAATTACATATATAAAACCGTTTTTCTTTGAAACTGAACTAATATATGTTAATACTACAAAATATTAATATCAGGCAAAAAAACCCATAAAACCACAAAATTATGCCAAGTGAAAGAAACCAGACACAAAGTATTACATGTTTTATGATTCCATTTTTATAAAATGTAAATATAAATCAATTTATAAAGATAAAATTAGATTAGTGATTATGTAAGGTTAGGAAAGAATAGAGGAATGAGAGGTGACTGCTAAGGGGTGTGGAATTTTTCTTTTTGGAGTAATGAAAATTGTTCTAAAATCTTTTGTGGTGATGAATGCACAACATTGTGATTATCCTAAAAGCCATTTATTATACACTTTGGATAGAGCATATGGTATGTGACTATATCTCAATAAAACTGCTTACAAATAAGTAAATAAGCTCTAAGAATAGCCAGAAATAGCTTTGTACCGCAGGGGAAGCATAGAGAGATTGAGAGATGAAGATTTTCTTGTTTGTTGTTTGTCTGTTTTTGGTTTATTATTACTGTTTTTATTGAAATAATGAAAATGCTGTAATAATGACTGAAGTGATGAATGCACAACTATGTGATTATACCAAATACCATTGATTGTACACTTTGGATGATTTGCATGCTTTATTAAAATATGTATCCATAGAATTGATTTTTTTTTTAAAGTAATGCATAAATAACTGTAGTGTAAATATCACAAGCATAGGACCAAATAAGGAAGCAAACTAACCTAATATTTGGTGAAAAAGCCTGGAACTGAATTCTAATGATAGCATCATACATTGCTATGTCTCAAATAACTGAGACAAAAACGATGGAATGTTCTCGGTGGGGGGTGGGGGCAGGAAGAGGGGAGAGGAAAGCATAACGCACTTAGAGGCCTGTCCCTAAAACATCAGATGTTTTCTTTTACTTTTTTCCCGTTCACTAACTCACTTAGTAAACATTATTTGAATGGCTGCTTTGTTGGGCACTGCACTGGGCCTGGGACTAGAGTGAGAGACAAACAGCCTCTACCTCGTGGAACTGACAAGCAGGAGATAAAGGGAATAAGAAAAAAATTTAAAAATAATTACATTTTACAAATACATGTTATGAAGGAAATAAGTAGGGTTAAGATAAGAGTAACTAAGCTTCAGGTGGGGAGGTCAGGGAAGACCTCTCTTTTCCACTGATCGATGTGCCTATCTTTATGCCAATACTGTTTTTGATCACTGTAGCTTTGTAATATGTTTCAAGGTCAGGCAGTTAAAGTCCTCCCACATTGCTCTTCTTTTTTAGGATGGTTTTGGCTATTTGGGTGCCTTTTCCCTTCCAAATAAATTTGGTAATTGCCTTTTCTATTTCTGTAAAGTAGGCTGTTGGAATTTTTTTTAACATAACAATTTTATTGATATATATTAATAAAACATACAATTCATCCAAATTGTACAATCAATGGCATTTGGTATAATCACATAATTGTGCATTTATCACTTCAATCATTATTAGAGCATTTTCATTATTTCAGTAATAATAGTAATAATAAACCAAAAACAGACAAACAACAAACAAGAAAATCTTCATCTCTCACATTTACATTCATCATGACAAAAAATTTTAGAATTATTTCAGTACTCTAAAAAGAAAAACTCCACACCCCTTAGTATGCCTTCCCTAGGCCTATATAACCACTAATCTAATTTCATCTTTATAAATTGATTTATATTTACATGTTATATAAATGAAATCACACAATATGTTACACAATATATTTAGTTCATAGTAATGCAATCATACAGTATTTGTCCTTTTGTGTCTGGTTTGCTTCACTCAACATAATGTCCTCCAGATTCATCCATGTTGTCATATGCTTTACAACTTTATTTCTTCTTACAACTGCATAATATTCCATCGTGTGAACATACCACAGTTTGTTTATCCATTCATTGGTTGATGGACACCTGGGTTGTTTCCAACTTTTGACAATTGTGAATAACACCACTATAAACATCAGTGTGCAGATGTCTGTTTGTGTCACTGCTATCAATTCTTCTGGGTATATACTCAGTAGTGGTATTGCAGGGTCATGTGGCAAATCTATATTCAACTTCCTTAGGAACTGCCAAACAGCCCTCCACAGTGGCTGTACCATTCTACATTCCCACCAACAGTGAATAAGTGTTCCTGTCTCTCCACATCTTCTCCAGACTGTTGGAATTTTGATCAGTATTGTGTTGAATCTCTAAGTCAGTTTGGATAGGATTCACCTTTTCACAATATTTAGTCTTCCCATCCATGAACAAAGAATGTCTTTCCATTTGTTTAGGTTTTCTTTGATTTCTTTTAGCAGTGTTTTGTAGTTTTCTGAATATAGGTCCTTTACATCTTTAGTTAAATTGATTCTTAGGTATTTGAGTCTTTTTGTTGATATTGTAAAAGAATTTTTTTCTTGATATTCTCCTCAGATTGTTCAATACTAGCATATAGAAGCAGTACTGGTTTTTGCATCTTGATCTTGTATCCTGCCACTTTGCTGAACTAATTTATTAGCTCCAGTAGCTTTGTCATAGACATTTCAGAATTTTTAAAATACAGGATCATGTCATCTGCGAATAGTGAGTTTTACTTCCTCTTTTCTTATTTGGATTCCATTTCTTCATCTTTTTTTTTTTCTTGTCTAATTGCTCTAGCTAGAATTTCTAGTACAATGTTGAATAACAGTGGTGACAGTGGGTATCCTTATCTTGTTCCCAATCTTAGAGGGAAAGATTTCCATCTTTCCCCACTGAGTATGATGTTGGCTGTGGGCTTTTCATATATACCTGTAACCATTGACCAATTTGATGTAATTATGAATTCCAAGAATGCAATTGGATCATGCTTATAAACTGATCTGTCAATCTGGGCATGATTAGGTTATGATTAGGGTGTTGAGCCCCACCCCTTGGTGGGTGGGAAATCAAATATAAAAGGCATGGCAAGAACAGTTTTGAGAAGCAGTTTTTGAGAAGCAGTTTTGATGTTGGAAAGAAGGCCCCAGGAGGAGAGAAGTGAGCTGTTCGCCTGATTGTCTACAGCTGACCTTGTGGAGGAAACAGGAGCTAAGCCCGGAGAGAAACGCAGCCCCGGGAAGAGAGGAATCCAAGAAGCCTGAACCCTGGCAAATGTGGGCAGCTGTCTTGCTCTACAACGTGGCAATGGACTGTGGTGAGAGAAGAAACTTAATGCTTTCTGGCCTGGTATCTGTGGACTTCTACCCCAAATAAATACCCTTTATAAAGACCAACCCATTTTTGGTATTTCACATTAGCACCCCTTTGGCTGACTAATACAATACCCTTTATCATATTGAGGAACTTTCCTTCTATTCCTTTTTTTTAAAGTGTTTTTTTTAATTGAGAAAGGATGTTTTTCTGCATCGATTGAGATGATCATATGGTTTTTTCCCACTCCACTTGTTAATGTAGTGTATTACATTAATAGATTTTCTTGCATTGAACCACCCTTGCGTACCAGGAATATAATCCACTTGGTCATGATGTATAATTCTTTTGATATGTTGTTGTATTCTTTTTTTTTTTTTTTAAACTTTAAAGCAGTTTATTGGGATATATTCACATACCATACAATCCATCCAAAGTGTACAGTCAATGGTTTTTAGTATAGTCACAGTGTTGTGAATTCATCACCAAAAATAATTTTAGGACAATTTCATTACTCAAAAAAGAAATACTTAATAGCAGTCACCACTCAATCCCTCTATTCTTCCCCAGCCCTACATCACCGCTAATCTAATTCCATCTTTATAAATTGATTTATATTTACCTTTCATATAAATGGAATCATACAATATGTAGTACTTTTACTACATTTACTAATTTACTAATTAGTAATACTAATTGCTATCTAGGTGCATAGATATTTATTACTGTTACTTCTTCCTGGTAGATTGGCCCTT
>JAQZBX010019604.1:0-13501 GCA_029593785.1 Cabassous unicinctus | reverse complement strand
TTTTTATCTGTCTTTTCACTCCTATGGTTATCCTTTCTGATAATTTTCCTTTCTATACTCTCCTCCAAGCCTCTCTCTCCTGTCTTTTCCTTTTGGGGTATAAGGCTCCCTTTAGTGCATCCTGCAAAGCTGGATTCTCTTTTATGAACTTTCTTAATTTCTGTTTATTTGTGAATATTTTTAATTCACCTTCATCTTTGAAGGACAATTTTTTCTGGATAAAGAATTCTCGGCTGGCAATTTTTCTCTTTCAGTATCCTAACTATATCATACCACTGTCTTCTCACCTCCTTGGTTTCTGATGAGAAATCTGCACCAAGTCTTACTGGGCATCCTTTGTATGTGATGGTCTGCTTCTCCCTTGCAGCTTTTAGAATTTTCTCTTTATCTTTGACATTTGACATTCTGAATAGTATGTGTCTTGGAGTAGGTCTATTTGGATTTATTCTGATTGGGGTATGGTGCACTTCTTGGGCATGTAAGTTCATTTCTCTTGTGAGAGTTGGGAACTTTTCAGCTATTATTTCCTCAAATACTCTTTCTGCCCCCTTTCCCCTCTCTTCTCCTTCTGAAACTCCCATGACATGTATGTTATTGTGCTTCGTGTTATCATTCAATTCCCTGAGACCCTGTTCAATTTTTTCCATTCTTTTTCCTCTCTGTTCTTCTCTCTCTCTCTTCAATTTCACCTATACTGTCTTCTGCATCACTTATTCTTTCTTCTTTCACTTTGACTCTGCTATTGTATATCTCTAATGTGTTTTTGATCTCACCTATTCTGTCTTTCATTCCCATAAGCTCTGTTATTTTTCTATTCAGGTTTTCAAATTATTCTTTGTGCTCTCCTAGTGTCTTCTTGATGTCCTTTATCTTTTTAGTCATATTGTCTTTCAACTCCTTGTTTTGATATAGGAGATTTGAATGAATCTTATTGATTAATTATCTCAAATCCTGTGTCTCATCTGGGGCTTTGATATATTCCTTTGCTTGAACTATATCTTCCTTTTTCTTAGTATGGCTTGTAGTATTTTGTTGTTGTTGTTCTTGTTGTTTTTAACTGGGAAGTCCCGGGGATCGAACCCAGGTCCCTCCATATGGGAGACAGATACCCAACCATTTGAGCCACATCTGTCCCCTGGCTTGTAGTTTTTTGCTGATGTCTAGACATGTGATTATGATGCTTAGTTTACTGTAATCCCAAATTTCTCTCTCTTACATATGGATTTAGTGGTGGGTGGCTGTGTGTTACTGCCATTATTTGATTCTCAGTTCAACCTGTTCTAGATCTTCAGGATTGTCTCTGTTTAGTTGCTCAAATCCAGGCCATGGACCCAGTAGTGGGTTGCAGACGAACTTTCAAGGGCCTTGGGGACCGAGGCTGTAAAGGCCCGGAAAAGCCTTTCATTTATTTTTTGGTTTCCTTGCATGCACTTCCTTGTTCTGCCAGCAGATAGCGCTCTTTGGCAGACCTCTCAGTTCAAACCCTGGTCGGAATGTTTTTGCTGTAACACTGATCAGAACAATGTTCCAGAGAATCCTGCCTCAGGGCTATTCAGAGTCTTAGAAATCAAACTTTCTCAGAAGCTGTTCTCCAACCTTTGCAGGCAGACCCCTCCCTTTTCCTGGGTGGGAATAATTCCACTCCCCTCTGCATCCTCAACAACCAGTAATGGTCAGTAGGAAGTGTGTTTGAGAGGGTTGGATCTCTTTAATCCTGTGCGGACTCCCAGGATTAACAATGGCACAGCATGGCCCCACCTGGCCTGGAAGGGCTCATGGGACAAAGCAGAGAAAATTTGTTAGCCAAAAGCTGAGTTAGCTTTAGGCTGCATCCCTCTCTCTCCCCTTTCTTGGGGAGGTGGACCCCTGCAGCCCCCTCTGTCTGTAGTACTGGCCAGAGTCTGATGGGCTCAATGTTGTCTACTCTAAGGGTGGGGGGATAAGCACCGGTAGCTGCAGTTGCAACTTTTGCTCACAGAGTTTTCCCATCAAGATTCTTTTCCTTTGCTCTTCTCTTTTTTGGGTGGTATCCAGCCTTCCCCTGGTGTTCTAAGCCCTAGAATATTTTTTTCCAGGACATTTCTGCCTGTCCTTTCAATATTTTTCTGGGAGAGAAGTGAGTTCTATGTCTCTCTAATCCTCCATCTTCCCAGAAGTCTGAACCTCTGTCATTGACTCTAAAGTATGGACTCCAGAAGAGAAACCATCCAGGGCTGAGCTGGTGTCTCCTACAGGCTGCATTAAAAGAAGCAGTGTGTCCACAGTAAAAGGGGGTGATGGTTACATTCTCCTTTATGTTCTGGGCCTTACACAGTGAAGGGACTGGGGCCTTGGAATCTGATAGCTGACTCCAGGAACTGGTTCTGGTTCAGGGTGAGGTAGCCTTCTATTTCCCCCATGTCCCTCAATGCTCGAGGGAGGCAGCACCAGGCCACTCTGTTGTGGGAGTCAGACTGGGAAACCTCTGAGGTCCCTCTCAATTCTGAGAACCTGAGGTTCTGAGGATTCTACACTTTCATGCCTCTTAAGTCTTTGCTGATGCTGGTCCCATACCATGGAATGATCTTTTCCCTACCTTAGACTGCTGAAATTGTACCTGATCAAGTGCCATCTCTGTACTGGAATCTGCCCTTATCAACTGCCCCTCACTACTTCTCCATTTGAGTACCCATCACCATCTACTTCATTTCTGAATTTCTGCGGTGTTTCTCCCTCACTAGACTTGGAGGGCAGGGCTGGGTCCTCACTGCACTGGACAGAGGCTCAGCTAGGAAGCTGCTGTTGAACTGGACAGCCCCTCAGAGGAAGCTTAGCAATGTTAGGAACCCTGCCTTAGCAATTAAAGGGCTTCCCGGTGTGAATGCTGCCACCATCACTTACTGGCTGTACCTCAGTTTCTTCATCTGTAAGATGAGGCTAACTGCGACCTACCTCACTGGGTTGTTGTGAGGATTAAATGTAGATTGAAGAAAGTCATTCAGCATTTGTTTCATAATCACCGAGTAGCAAGTACCCTTCTTGTACTATGCTCAGTTCCAGAAACAAAGGCAAAGAGATAGTCTCTGGGCAAGAAGATCTTCTTAATGGCACACAGCAGGAGAGAATGTAATATGGTTCCCAGGAGAGGTGGGAGCCAAATCCTAGGAGGCTCTGAGTGGAGAACGGGGACATGTAGGTGGGGCTTTGGGGTTTCCCAAAGGAACCAACATCTGAGCCGAGTCTTGGCAAATGCCTTGGATTTCAAGAGGTGGAAATGGGGCAAAAGGGATTCAGGCAGAGGGAATGGCATGAGCACAGGGGCAAGGAGGAAAAAAATATGGAAAGCATTTGGGAGCTGGCCAACAGTCCTACTTGCTGGTGTTCTGTTCTTTGGGACTGGAAGGAGCGGCAGGAAATAAGGCTGAGAAAAAAAGACAGTGGTGAGAGGAGAATGCAAGAGAGAGCCAGGAGGTTTTAGAAGTAGGGTGGGCCCTGGTTGAAGCTGTGTCTGAAGAAGACTGTGGGGAGGAAAGGCTGGAAGGGGCAGGTTTGTGGGTAAAGAGACAGGTGCACTAGTCTGGGGACAAGATGGTCAGGCCTGAAGGAGGGCTAGGGTGGCAGTGGGGATGGAGAGGAGGAGTCTGGGAGAGAACACTTCAGAGTGGGACTGCCAGGGTCTGATTAGGGGATTAGCCAAGGGGGAGGCATTGATAAGAATCTTCCCGGTAGATGGGATATAGACTTAGCTGTAGCTTATCTCATCTGCTGAAAGCCTTTGGCATTACTCTTCTACTGCATTTATCTCCTTTCTGAGTGGGTGGGTAGCTTCTCCCTGGAGAGAATCTTCTCTGCAGTGGAGAGCAGAAGACCTAGTCTAAAAACCCCCATCTCCCTATCATATAGCTAGGGGCACTGCCATCAGCAGGACCTGGGAATGTGGTCATAGGGAAAGTGAGTATGGATGTTATTTCCTCAGGGGAGACTTTCCTGACCTTCCTATTAATGTTGGGTCAGGTCCCTTGACTTTGCCCTCTCATAGCTCCTGAACTTTTGCTTCATGACACTTAACAGTTTTAAATTATGTAGTTTTGTGATACTTGATTGATGCCTGTCTTTTCTATGGGACTGTAAGCTTCAGCACTTAGAATAGTGCCTGGCATCTAGTTTGCACTCAAAAAATATTTACGGAACTGTAAAGACAGAAAGCACATCAGTAGTTGCCTGTTTTGGGGTATGTGAGATGAGATTGACCACAAATGGGCAAAAAAATAATTTTTTGAGGTGATGGAAATGTCCTAATATTGGATTGTGTTGATGGTTGTGCAACTGTTTACATTTAATAAAAATTGTGAACTGGGCTGCGGATGTGGCTCAAGTAGTTGAGCGCCTGCCTTCCACATGGGAGGTCCCGGTTTGGTTCCTAGTGCCTGCTAAAGAAGACAAACGAAACAATGAGCAAAAACAAGCGCAAACAACAAGCAAAAAATAACCAGCAAACAGAGGAAGGAGCCATCTGGGGGGGGGAGGGGAATTGTCGAACTGTACATTTATAATATATAAATTCTATCTCGATAAATCCGTTAAAATAAAAATATTTGTGGAATGAATAAATTATCTGAATCCCTCCATAGGATTATAAATTCCCAGAGAGGAGCTATAATCCCCAAAACCTATAAGAGTGATCGGCACCTAGTAGGTTCCCAGCAGACCTCTTATCTAAATAGTAAATTAATGAATGAAGGAGGAAAGCACGCAGGAGACTCGCCGGAAATCCGGGAGGGGCCGCTTCCCGGCAGCCATCCAGGGCTCCGCCCCGTGCCGTGGCGGGGCAGGGAGCCGGCAGAGAATCCCCAAGGCGGATTCGCGGGGGCGGGGCTACCAGAGGTCCAGACCAGGGAGGGACCAGGGAGGGGGCGGGCTCCGAGCGCCAGTCGCGCGGCTGCGCAGTGCTGTCGCTGCTGTCGCCACGGTGAGAGGAGGGGGCACGATGGCCGGGCCCGCGTGGATCTCCAAGGTGAGCGCCGGGCTGACCGGCGGGTGGTCGGCCAGTGGCGGGCAGGGGGCTGCGAAGGACCTGAAGCGGGGACGGCATCAGGGTCAAGGTGGAGGCATCGACCCCGCTCCGGCGAGGCCCGGGGGCAGCTACCCGCATCCGTCCGGGCCAGAGTCCAGACCTAGAGCCGAATCCCGGAAGGTCACAGGAGCCGCCTCCCTGGCTCCGCCTTCCCCGCTGCTTCCGAGGCTGCGGACCCGCTGCGGTGCTGGTCGCGTAGACAGGTCACCTCAGCGTGGCCCAGCGTGGCCCGGTGTCTGCTCGGCCCTCGGCTTCCTAACCTCATAGACACGGGTGTTGGGGTTGGGAGGTTTTCCCAGGTGAGGGAATCCCGCCGCTGTCTTCCAGCCAGATTATTTTTCCCTTGGAGCTCTTCCCAGTCAGACCTCTGGTGCTCTTGTAGCTATTTCCCCTTTAAAGGCCGCTGGATGCCTTACACCTTGGGGTTACCATCTGAACCCTCAGAGGGGGAGACAGACCAGGAGTGCCTTTCTTTCCCTTTTATAAGTGGGAATCCTGCGGTCTGTAGAGCTCTCCTTGACAGCTCTGGGGCCGGAGCTGGAAAAGTCTTCATATCATCTCTGCACTTAACGTGGTTCTTCAGAGGAAGGAATCTGTACCCATAGACACTTGCTCAAGGTCATACAGGGAGTCGGGTCAGAGCTGGTAGAGAAACTCAGGTATCTTGATTCCTAGTCCTCAGTCCATTCCTCCTGCTCTGTGGCCAAGGTCACACAGCAAATTCTGGGTACAGGGGAAAGCAGGCCTTAATGCTCCCCTAGAAATCTATCATAAGCAACTTTATTTTTTTACAAAATTGATACTACATTTCTCTTTTGTTTGGGGTTTAAAGAGAGGTCCAACGATGCATTGTTATTTAGTGAAAAGAACTCTACGCTGGAATTCAGGAGTTTTAGGTTAAAATCCTGACAATACCACTGATTGGCTGTGTGACCCTGAGCAATTTACTTAATATCTCTGAGCCTTAATATGCTCATCTGTGAAATATCTATACTTGCCTCACAGTTGTTTGAGGATTAAATAGAATAATGTATGTGATAGTACCTAGTACATGTAGAAGGAAAACAAAAATCTGAAGCTTTCCTAGCAGTCAAAAATTTATCTGGCACTTAACAAGCAGACAGTGGTTCTCGGACATCAGTAATTGGGTTTTACTCAGTAACTGGGTTCTGTTTGTCATCCTCTTCAGATTGTACTTGCTTGTGATGAGAACTGTTATGTCACATTTGTTCCTGAAGGTAAAACAACTTCTGTGTCATTGTCAGAATAGAAATCAATCCTTTAATAACTGAGCTTACACTTAACACCTAATTCATGGACATTAAGCCTTCAGAATGAAGGAGTAAAGCAGTGCTAGAGATAATAAATGTGCTTTTAGTGTGCTCAACAAGGAAAAACAACAACACGTAGTAGGTATTTCAGAAAGTGTTGAATTGTGGAGGCAGAAGATAAGGTTCTTTGCCTTGCCGATCAACTCCCTGTGTGACCTTTAGAAGAGCCATCAGACCTCTGTGGGCCAGTTTCACCCTTCAGGGATGGGATGCCTCAAAGGCTGCCCCACGGGTGGTGGGGAGGAAGAGCTGGGTGTGGGTTTTGGTACGAGCAGTTCCTCTATTGGGATTCCATTTAAGGTTTTTGAAAAAAGGGAGCTGCAGCTAAAAAATGCTTTAAACTTGGAGTCAGACTTTTCTGACTCTAAAATACTATAGTTATAATGAGCCAATTCCCCATGAGCAAACATTATTGAATGAGTACCTCCAAAAGCCCCACACTTTGTTTTTCAGTTGGAGTGTAAAGGTAAAAAAAAAAAGGAAAAGAAAAATGAGGAGCTAAGGGTTAAGATGGCCTAGGTCCTAGACTCAAGTTCAGAATTCCAGTTCAGGGTTCTAATCCCTATCTCTTTGCGCTTTCTAGAAACAAAATGATACATGTACAAGTATATTATAAAGTAGGAGACCCTCTGTGCTTTTAAAAATCTTACTGTAATTTTACTTCAAGTTCTGAGTCATTCTAACGACTTAGATGTAATACGATCTAAGGAGAGATGACAAACCTGAAAAACACTGGTTGTTAAAATCATTGCAAGCATTAAAGCCACTTTCCGGGTAGGAATTCATCAGAGATGATGATTGAGGCTGGGCTCAATCCAATTTATTAAAAAAATATTTATTGACCATCTACTGTGAGCCAGGCACTGGAGATACCAAAACAAAAAAATCCCTGCACTCGTGTGTTTATGTTTTAAATCAGTTGTCTTGGTTGGGTCTTCTGTTGCAAGGATATGAACCTGTTTTGTACAAAAGTCTGCTTCCTCTTTTTTTGGGTGTAGGGAGAAGGACTCTGAGTGCTTGTTACAGAGGTGCTTGCTACAGAGTATCCTTTAAATGACCGCCTTTCTAAAAGTCCTTCTGCTGGTGGATGGATCATGTCCTAGGATTAAGAATTTGGCCATTGGTTTTGGCATAGAGTATTCTTTTGGGTCTGGTCCTATATTTTATTCTCAGGCAGGGACATGACTTAGTGGATGCCAGAATGAAGAAACAGTATACAATTCATTCATACTTCTTGGCAATTGGTTGGTGTTTCAGTGTTAGTAGATGCCAATATTTCAGCAAAGTTTCACTGCTTATAAGAGCTGCCCCCCAAAAGGGAGACTAAGGCAGGTAGTAACATATATCTTTGCTCTTGTATCTAATATGTAAAAAAAGTTACCTTTAAAGTTTTTATTGAATTTTAATGCCTTTGACCTATGTACTCAGTCTCTTTGATTAAATTCTGTTTATTATAATGTAATATTTTATACCAGTTCTCAAGGACTGAGTTATTAAAGTTTGAAATAACCTTTAAAAACCATATTTTTGGTGTATGTTAGAGTGTTAAATGGAAAGAAATATACTAGTGGTAATATTTTGGGGTGGTGGGATTACAGGAAGACTTTTATTTTCTGTTTTTAAAATATCTTTCACCTGTTCCCAGCAAATTAACAATAATGACCACATCTTACCTTTATTATCAGAATAAATAAATTATGAAAATCCTTATTCTTTATGCCACAGGTATCAAATGGTATTAAATAAGCTTTCTTAGATTTTATTATAAAGTATCATTTCTTATTCACAGAAGAGGAATAGACCCAACGTGTAATTGAAAGAGCCCTGGACGAGGAATCAGGAGACCTGGATTCTGGTTTCCACTTTGCCAGTTACTAACTGTGTGACCTTAAGCAAATCCTCACCCCTGGGCCCAGTGTTCTGACCTGTAAAATTAGGGAATTTGGGCTTTTGGTTTTATAAGTACCCTCTTACTCTAAAATTAGTGATAATTTCTTTAGAGTATGTGTTATTCCCAAATTGACTTGTAGCCAGGAACAATGGCACAAAACCTTCCAGATCATCAGAGAAAAATATGATGTTTGAGCTAAAAGGTATAGCTTCATTTTGTCCTTAACATCTTTTGACAACTTGTATTCATAAAATTGGCTTTGAAAGTGTATAGTATTTAAATTCTCAGAGCAAAAGTAAACTGAATATTTAGGTTTTCAAATGTGAGATGGCATGCCACATGAGAAAAGTATTCCTGGAAAGTTCCTTAATATATCTGCAAACTTGCAGTATTATCAGCCATCAGAAATAGGAATACGTTCATCTCTACCTTTTACTACATTGTTTTATGCTGTGTGTGACCTTTCTCTGTTGATAATAATGTAGGTCTCTCGGCTGCTGGGGGCATTCCACAACTCAAAACAGGTGACCAGAGGTTTTGCTGGTGGTGTGAGTATAATTATGTCTTTTTTTTTTTTTTCTTTTAGAAGTTTCTCAAGAAAGATGCTCTAAAACATTTATCATGTAACATTTCATCTCCATTTATTTAAAACTAGGGAAAATTGGCCATACTTATACTGTATATTAAAATTATTGGCTAACATATGCATAAATCTATTAGGTCACTTACACATTTAAAAGAATTAGATTACAGCTGACTATGTAAGTCTGTCATATTAATATCTTGAAGACTTGTTAAAAATAGAAATTATCCTTGAGCTTGTTACTTTATTTCACAACTGCATTTTGGTAAGACGGTTTTTCAAAACTAGTGCAAGCTGAGAGAATATTGTTGAGAATCTTCAAAATCTGCTTTGCATTTTTGTTTTGTGAGCTTCCCTAAAAACAGTAGATTGACTGCCAATTAGGAATGGCCTCCAACATCTGTCAGCCCTATATGCTTATACTTTCTTTATACAGTCTTTGACTGTCATGTTAGTGGATCATCTATTTCTCATTAAATCTGCTGCTTTTAGAATTCCCAGCATTAGAATTCTGCGCTTGAAAAGCTGATACCACATTTTTAGAGCATTCTAAGGCTGTGGGTCAGTGACTTCCCTTTCGTTTTTATTTCATCCCCTTCATAAGGAATCTAATTTGGATTTCATTATTCCTATCCTCCCATATAACATTTTATGCTATGAGGGATTTATAAGACCATAATGCAGTTTTTTCCCCATTTGCTTTCTGTATTCTGGAAGAAAAGTAAGATTTCCTGGCGACCTGATGGCATTTATTATTACACATTGGGAGAACAGGAAGAAGAAGCCAAAGGGTTCTTTTGACTTTGCTTATGCAAAAGATACAAAATGAGGCTTGCAAGGACAAGGATAGCTAAGCTAGCATTTCAAACGCATTCTGAAAGCTACTGAGGTATTCATTGTTCTCTACTATCATTTAATTTTTTCAAGCTATCCATTTGAAAAAAAAAATTAGCCTGTTAGAGGAGATTATATTTGGAAGAAATAAGGAGATATTAATTTAAAATATTTCTTCAGTTGTCCAGGATAATTTAGAAATAGAGTCCACCTGCACAGAGGGTATCAGTGGAAGGCAAAGACCAGAGAAACTTGAATCAGTGATTTAAAAAGAAAAAGTAGCTCATGCAACTAGAAATTAAAAGGGCCAGGGACCCTTCCTAGGTGAGGGAATGTCCTCAAATAATGAAATGGATGGTTCTCAAATGGAGAGAGAGGATCTGAATTTTATATTAACTCATTTAAATCCTCTGAAGTCACTTTCCCTTAGATATTTTTGCTTCTGTGTTTGAAATGCCGGCTTCCTTTTCTTGAGACCATTGGAATACACCATTGATGTTACAGTATTAATACTGTCATTCTAAATGTAACTCAGACTTTGCAGATATGATTACATATACTGTTCTTATTGGTTAAAAATAAACTTTGCTGAGCTTAATTATTCAGATTACATTTATCATTAAGGAGACAATTTTATAGAAGAATTAAGAAAGATGGAGACCCTCTTTTGATTTGAAGTCTGATTTTCCCTGAGTGCTCAGTGATATTCTGGAGACGTGTCTGAAAGTGTTTTGTAAGACCAAAGAAGTTGCATGAGAAACGGAACTTTCTAGGGTCACAATGGAAAGGAAAGCACTTGCTTTCATGAGAAATTTTAGTGAGAGAACGTTGTTGAAATTTTGTGCTGTCTTTGGTTTTACAGACTTGAATTAATTGGTCTCTTTGTCAGTCATCTGAAAAGAAGTATCCATTGGGAAGTCCACTTGTCAGTTTATTTTTGTTTTATCTAAAGACCATCATTTAAAAACCTTTAAACTCACATATAGAATAGAATTGTAGAATCCCTTGTCTGTTGATTCTTCCCTCCACTTTGATTATTCCTTAGGAGGTATATCTGTTTTTTTTTAACAGCATTTGAGTGTTCTTGAGACCCCCATAAAGTAGATTTCTTGGTCAATGATCCTTTTTTTTAAACCTTCCAAAATCAATTCTTACTGTCTTCTTTAATGATTTCTTATATTCAGGCACGGACAGTAACTTTAATTCCAGGAGATGGTATTGGTCCAGAAATCTCAGCTGCAGTTATGAAAATTTTTGATGCTGCTAAAGTAAGTGGGTTTTAAAGCAGTATATGTAATAATAACTCATTTAAGTTTTCTTAGCCAGTTGGATTCTATGAACTCTTAGGATGAATCAGTCATGTTTCCATTAAGTTGGTAAGGTCTGTTGTTAATCTTCACAGATTTTAATTTTAACAGTGGCTGTTTCCTGTCATTGTTGATGGTTTAAGCTACTATACTGGCATCAGTTATATATAAAGTAATCAAAGTATTGCTGCAATATTTGTAGCTATTATAACCTTGCCTGGATTTAAAGTCTTTAAGCCCTGCCAAATCACTTGTCTACCTTCATTCTATCTTCCTGCCAAAAAAGAGAATAGAATTGATGTTTTAAAACATTTTATGGGAGATTTCAAAGGATTCTTTTTCTTTAAATATCTAATGGGGTATTATCATCAAGAATGGGGTTGGGGTATTATTCTAAGAGCCCAGCCCTCAATACAAGGAGATATTATTGAATACTTTTGTTTTGGAAATTTAGGAAATTGGTCTTTGTTTAACATGATGCTTTATTGTTTCTAGGTATAGCTGTTGGGTGAAATAATGTGTTAGATTATATCAGTGTTATACCAAAAGCTATAAGTTTAGGAATTCAACTTATTTAAATTATATGCATAATACTTTTCTCTGTGAGTTTTTAACTAAAACTGCCACAGAGGAGATGATGCTTATAACATGGCAAATTCCCCACGAATTGAGAACCAAAATGTGATCTCTCACTCCGTTGTCCACTCCTTGTGAGCAAGGACCATGCCTTATTCTGTGTTTCTGTTCCTAGTTCATGTGCAGTCAGTGTACTGGCTTCTGAGTGTGTGTACACACCTAAGGATGTAGGTAGAAGGGGTGACACTGTAGTTTATACCTTACACTGTTGCCTTCAAATGTTATATTTCTTTTTTAAAAAACAGCTTTATTGAGATGGAATTCACATACCCTAGAATTCACCCACTTGAAATGTACAGTTGAATTTAGTGGTATTTAGTATATTCAGAATTATACAACTATCACCATAGTCTAATTTTAGAACATTGTCACCCCAAAAAGAAACCCTCACGTCCATTAGCAGTCATTCCCAGTTTCCTCCAGCTCCCCTCACCTCCCCCTCCCAGCCCTAGACAACCTCTTACTTTCTGTCTCTATAGATTTGCCTATTCTGGACATTTCATATATATGAAATCATAATAACTGGTCTTTTGTGACTGGCTTCTTTCACTTAGCATAACATTTTCAAGGTTCATCCTTGTGGTAGCATGCATCAGTAGTATGTAACATTTCTGCGGACCATATTTCTCTCCTCCGTATGATATTCTAATTATAGCTGGCTTAAGAGTCCTTGTGAAAAAAATAAGTGGGCAGGTGGCAGCTAGGAATGGATGGCTGGGAAAGGGTAACATTGAGAATCCCTCTGGGCATCCTAGAGAATATCTTCTGTGTCAGGAACTTTCTGGACCTTTTTTGTACATGTTTTTTTCCAGTTGCATTTAAAGTTGAAGAAGTTTATCTATAGTTTCATGTTTGTCTGACACTGAATATCAGGCACATTTAAAAGGCTTTCCAGTTCACTGTGCTCTGTGGCATCTAGGTACCTATTCAGTGGGAGGAGCGGAATGTCTCTGCCATTCAAGGACCGGGAGGAAAATGGATGATCCCTCCAGAAGCCAAAGAGTCCATGGATAAGAACAAGATGGGCTTGAAAGGTAGCACTGAGCGGATAAGACAGCAATTTTTATTTTTTTTAAGTTACTTAAAGCTATCATTCTTTCTTTTTTTTTCCACTTAATTTTGTACATTTAATAATTGAAAATATAAACAATTAAAATCTAAAAAAGTAAACACAGATGAATAAATATATACATTTCTCAATTAAATGTGCTGGATACATAAAAAAAATTTTCAATCAAACAATATGTTATACAATATATTTGGTTCATAGTAACACACTCATACAGTATTTGTCCTTTTGTGTTTGGCTTGCTTCGCTCAACATAATGTCCTCAAGGTTCATCCATGTTGTCATATGCTTTATGACTTCATTTCTTCTTACAGCTGCATAATATTCCATTGTGTGAATAGACCACAGTTTGTTAATCCATTCTTCTGTTGATGGACACCTGGGTTGTTTCCAACTTTTGACAATGGTGAATAATGTTGCTTTGAACATCGGTGTGCAGATGTCTGTTTGTGTCACTGCTCTTAGTTCTTCTGGGTATATATCCAGTAGTGGTATTGCTGGGTCATGTGGCAAGTCTATATTCAACTTCTTTAGGAACTGACAAACAGTCCTCCACCGTGGCTGTACCATTCTGCATTCTCACCAATAGTGAATAAGTGTTCCTATCTCTCCACATCCTCTCCAACACTTGTAGTTCTCTGTCTTTTTAATAGTGGCCATTCTGATAGGTGTGAAATAATATCTCATTGTAGTTTTGATTTGCATTTCCCTAATCATGAGTGATGTTGAGCATTTCTTCATGTGTTTTTTTTGCCATTTGTATTTCTTCTTTGGAGAAATGTCTATTCAGGTCTTTT
>JAQZBX010019603.1:0-33669 GCA_029593785.1 Cabassous unicinctus | reverse complement strand
TACTCGCTATAATGTGTTACCATCAAAATATCAAAGTATTTTCCACATTTTTACAGTAAAGCTAATTAAAACTTCTACATACATTAAATATCAGTAGTCCATCTTAGTCCTCCTCTTATCTCCTTTAAGAATCCACCACCTACCACCAGGTCTTGAAGATACTTTCCTACATTTTCTTTTGGAAGCTTTATGATTCTTGCTTTTATATTTAGGTTTTTGATTCATTTTGAGTTAATTTTTGTATAAGGTGTGAGATAGGGGTCCTCTTTCTTTCTTTTGCTATGGATATCCAGTTCTCTCAGCACCATTTTTTGAATGGACTGTTCTGCCTGAGCTGGGTGGGTTTGACAGGCTAGTCAAAAATCATTTAACCATAGATGTGAGGGTCTGTTTTTTAACTATCAGTTTGGTTCCATTGGTCTATGTGTCTGTCTTTATGCCAGTACCATGCTGTTTTTACCACTGTAGCTAGGTAATATGACTTAAAGTCTGGAAATGAGTCCTCTAACTTCATTCTTTTCTTTTTAAGATGTTTCTGACTATTCAGGACCCCTTAACCTTCCAAATAAATTTGTTAATCATGTTTTCCATTTATTTTAAAAATGCTGGTGGAATTTTTATCGAGATTGCATTGAATCTGTACATCAATTTGAGTAGAATTGACATCTTAATGATATTTAGTCTTCCAATCCATTAGTATGGAACGTTCTTCCAGTTATTTAGGTCTTTTTTTTTGATTTCCTTTAACAATGAGTTATAGTTTTATGAATATAAGTATTTTACATCATGCATTAAGTTTATTCCAAAATCTTTGGGTTTTATCTGTCATATTTTATTTTCACCACTTTTTGGACACTTTTCATTACTTTTATTGATATAGTCTTCATTTCTAAACTCTCTTCCAGGCCTCTCTCTGTCTTTTCTTTTCAGGCTGTAGTATACCCTTTAGTATTTCCTGCAAAGCCAGTCTCTTGGTTACAAACTCTCAGTTTCTGTTTATCTGTGAATATTCTAAACTCGCTCTCATTTTTGAAAGACAATCTTGTCATATATAACATTCTTGGCTGGAAGTTTTCCTCTTGCAGTGTCTTAAATATATCATACCACTGCCTTCTTGCCTCCATTGTTTCTGATGAGAAATCAGCATTTAATCTTATTGGGGAACTCTTGTATATTATGCATTGCTTTTCTTTTGCTGCTCTCAGAATTCTCTTTGTCTTTGGCATTTGACATTCTGATTAGTATGTCTTGGAGTTGGTCTATTCGGATTTTTTTGGATGGGAGTATGTTGTGCTTCTTGGACGTGGATATCTATGTCCTTCAATAGGGTTGGGAAATTTTCTGCCATTGTTTCTTCAAATATTCCTTCTTCCCCTTTTCCCTACTCTTCTCCTTTTGGGACACCCATGACACATATGTTTGCATGTCTCTTGCTGTTGTTTAGTTCCCTGAGAACTTGTTCAAGTTTTTCCAATCTTTTCTTCATCTCTTCTCTTGTATGTTCACTCTCAGAGGCCATTTCTTTAAGCTCACCAATCCTTTTTCCTGCCTCCTCAAATCTGCTATTATATGATTACAGTGTATTTTAATTTTCCTTTATTGCAACTTTCATTCCCATAAGATCTGCTATTTTTCTATGTATGCTTTCAAATTCTTCTTTGTGCTCATCCAATGTTGTCTTTTTTTTTTTTTTTAAGAATTTATTGAAGTTTATCATTCATACATGAACATACATAAACTATAAGTGTTCAGGAAACATTGTGAACTTACAAAACAAACATGCCTAACATCATACAGGGCTCCCACACATCACCCCACCACAAATACTTTGCATTGTTGTGAAACATTTGTTAACAAATTATGAAAAAGCATCGTCAAATTGTTACTACTTACTATAGTTTGTTTCTTACTCCCCTATACTTTTTAAAAAAGGATTTATTTATTTACTTTTATCCATTTTTACCCCCCCCATTATTGCTGTTTTTGTGTCCATTCGCTGGGCAACTCTTTGTGTCCTCTTCCTGCCCTCTCTTCCCACCCCTCTCCTCCTGTCTTCACTGAGATTCGATCCTCGGGATCTCCGATGTGAGAGAGAGGTGTCCTACCACCTACACCACCTTAGTTCCTGTTTTTTTGGCGCATCTCATCTTGGCTGTCCCTTGTGTCACTCTCCTGTTACGTCATCATCTTGCTGTGTGGCACTCAGGGCCTGACGGTGCACCCACTCATGGTGCCTGGGGAGCTCACCTGCTTGTGGGGCCTGGCTGCGCACCCAGTCGCGGAGCCTGGTGGTGCCCTCACACACGGGGCCTGGGGGGCTCACCCACTTGCGGGGCCTGATGGCGCACCTGCGCATGGGACCTGGGGGGCTCACTCGCTTTCAGGGCCTGACTGCGCACCTGCACATGGTGCTGGTGGCCCGTGCGCCTTCTATATATTTCTTTTTTAAAATTTTTACCTGGAGGTCCTGGGGATCAAACCCAGGTCCTTCCATTTGGGAGACGGATACCCAACCATTCAAGCCACATCTGTCCCCCTGCTATATCTCTTAAGGTTCACCAAAGATACCTAGAGTTACAGTCATTTCCCATACAGGATGGTCATATAATAAATCAGGCTTAGTTTATCACCAGCATTCTAAAAACCAGACGTAGGGAAAAAAATTAGGTCTGGGGACACATGCATGGTTTCTAATATAGCGAATGTTTAGCCTACCCTGATTATCACAAAATCAGGACAGCAAGAATATTCGCAACCAATGTCTTCTTAATATCCTTAATCTCTTTAGCCATCTCATTGAATTTATTAAGGAGATTTGTTTGGACATCTACGATTAGTTGTCTAAACTCCTTTATGTCATCTGGAGGCTTATCTTGTTCCTTTAACTGGGCCATATCTTCCTGTTTCTTGGTGTGGACTGTAATTTTTGTTGTATTGGCATCTCGCTTATTAGAGTATTTATTCCGGGTGCAGTTTTTCTCTTTAGTTTAGGGCTTCCTACCCTTTCTCCCTTACTGGTTGTATAGTAGGAGTCAAGGATGTAGTTGATGCCATAAGCTGTAGAGACTCAAGCTGCCCTCATTGCCCCAAGGAGCAATGAAGCTTCTCCCAACTTTCTCCTTTGCCAGAGGTAGGGACAGAGCCACAGCTGTGTGGAATAATCCAACTCATGCAGGCCTAGACTGTAGTTGCCCAGAGAGAATGATGAAGCTTCACTGCCCCTTTCTCCCCTGCCTGGGGAGGGGATAGAGCTGCAAGTGTGGGCAGGAATCTATGCAGTGCAGGCCCAAAATGACCGCAGTTGCCCCGGTAGACTTCTGGTTATTCAGTCTGTGCCAGCTAAACGTACCTGCAGTTACCTGGATAAGCTAGTGCAGGGCCCGCCAGCTTCCTCCCTGCTAGACGTGGGGCTGAATCCTAGTCTAGGGCTGCAGGCCTTTCTGGGTGAAAGAAACCGGTCTCTACTATCACTGTGATTTTTATTAAGCTCTGCTTCCCCTCATGATGGGGGTGGAGTCAAAATGGCGGCTACTGGCCTCCTTCTGACTTGGACAGGCTAAAACTTTAGCTTTTCTTAGGGCTATACTTTAGCCAAATTTACTAATCAGTAACTGAGATTGGTGGCCAACTGTCTCTTCCTCTCCTGTTTTTGGGAAATGGAGCTTCCAATTCCTGCCACAGAGTAGTTCCTGGGGTGGCTTGCACTGCCAAAGTAAGATCATCACCGGCCTCCGCAGCGTGGCCTGTAGTTTCCTGGAGAGGCTGGTGCAGCTCCCCGCCAAATCCCCCCGCTTCCTTCCTGCTCGAGGTGGGCCTGGGGCTTAAGCTAGAGCACCAATCTGACCTAGTTGGAAAAAAGCCGGTCCCTACCAGCACTGTGATTTTCAGTCAGCCCCGCTTCCCCTTGTGTCAGGCACAGAGTTAAGATTATGGCTCCCAGCCTCTTTCTGACTTGGGCAGGTTCAAACTTTAGCTGTTCTTAGGATTATACTTTAGCCCGCCGAATTTACTAATCCGTAGCTGAAGTTGGTGCCCAACCGTCCCTTCCTCCCCCATTTTTGGGAAGTGGAGCTTCCAATTCCAGCTGTGCAACAGCTCCCTAGGCGGCTTGTGCCTCCATTTTAAATCTCTTAGCTACAGTAACACTATTTTGTTTTATGTCTTTTCACAATTTTAAGTATCAGCTACTTCCGTAAAATAAAATATGCTATTTCTGCTGGTACAACCAGATCATAGTTAACTTGTATCATTTCTGTGATCTTCTGGGTGTTTCTAATTGCTCAGTATCTTTTGAAATCCTGGGAATTCCATGTTTTAAATTCACCTACCAGTACCAATCTAAAAAGTAAGGTACTGAAAAATTAGGTCTTAGCGCATCTCACCCTGTAGCACGCCTGCACCCGTGTCTGGGGTGTGTACACTTTTCTTTTCCCTCATTTCTCAATAAACTCTCTACTACCTTGCCTACCCTTTGGCATGTCCTTAAATTCCTTTATGTGACATAGCCAAAAACCTAGAACCCAGAACATAGAACATTCTGCTAACGTATTTGGCGAGCCATGGCAAGAGACAAAGATGCAGGTAAAACTCCCCAACAACAGGTGGGGATTGTAAGGCAACCAATCAGAACAGCAAACAGCTGGGGCCCCTCCCCAAAAAGGGGAGGAGGAAAGGCCTAAAAAATGCCTAACCCGGGACCCCACATGCATGTCTCACCTTGTAACATGCCTGCACCCGTGTCCGGGTTGTATACTTTTTTTCTTTTCTCTTCTTTCTCAATAAATTCTTTATCCCCTTGCCTACAAAAAAAAAAAAAAAAAAAAAAAAAAATTAGGTCCTGAAATAAAGTAACTGATTCATAAATGAAATATTCTTGAGTCACCTATTTTGTGAAATGAAAAGGTCAAAATATGACTTAGGGAAAATAATACAGAGGGAAGTTTGCAATATTCCTCTCCAACTGCCCAATTAGGAATGTTCCATGCTTTTACCGCCTCTCAAAACACAGCTGAGAAACAGGGATGTGATAAGGATTCGAACTACTAATTTAAGAGTAAATCAGAGTAGTGAGGCAGGACATCTTGATGGAATTTAGAGTGAGAATTTTTATCTCCAAAGATGAACGAAGATAAATGCATTTAGAGATGGTCTGTTAAGTCTGAAACCAAAATCCCTCAGCAAAGTTTATGAATACTCCCCAGAATTCCTGAGTGTTGGAATCGCCATTTATGCTGCAGAGGTAGCCATACCATAAGTAAAATCTAATCTCAAGCAGCCAGGTACCTATTGATTAGGCACCAGAAGAGGCTGGAAATTTTTGTTTGTTCTCCCCAGTATATTGTGAAAGCCTCGTTCTAGCAACATGGCTGTGAAAAGGTAAGTGAATAAACCTTTTGAGAAAGTTGACAATACAAAGAAGAGATGCAGTGCCACATTTAAGGGTCTGAGAAGACGTCTTTAAAAACTAAATACGGAAAAATCTAGGCTGGCAGCATTCTCCACTGTGCAGGGCAGCAATGCAAGTAACTACAGGGCTTGAAGAGAAGAGAATGGGGTATGAAATAGAACAAAACAGAGAAAAATGTTCCATTGCTGCTTTTTCTACTAGTCCCTCCTGAATGGTAAGTCCTGAAGTAAAAATGAAAAGTATATTGTTCCCCTCTACTCCCCAGATACAATTTCTCCCAAATGTCTAACAATGTGCCATGTCAATGTGGCTCTGCAATTTCTATATTGAGGTATTTTTGCCAGTTGAAACAGCATCCTACCCAAGTAAGGGTTCTTTTTTTAAAAAGTTGTTCTTTTGGCCAACAATACACATGCCATTTTTTGTTTTTTGTGTTTTTTTGTTTGTTTTTGCTATCAAAGTCTGTGCTGGGTAATAGTGTCACATGTTAAAGTAGGTGGACTGCCAAGTTTTACAGGGCTTTGGTTCAAATGTAATAAACATAATAACAATGCTTTTATTAATCTGACATTTCTAGATTTTAACTATAGAACCAAATTGACCTTGGTACATGTATATGTAAGACCAATACAATAATTATGCCTTCAATCTTAAATATGCTACATACTTTTACAAACATTGAATCTATTATACCATTTAATATGTACAAACACCTCTTTAGTTGGATTCTCTTATTTCATTTCACAGATAAGTTACTTGAAGTTTATAGATGTTAAGTAATTTTCCTAGGGCCAAGCACCTAACTAGCTGGATGTAACTATGATTGACAGTCTGATTCCAAATTCCATGACTTTTATAGGTCTGTATCAAGAGAATATCACTTTTTAAAGTTGGCCACTTTTCAGTGAAAAAAAAAAGAGAAAAGAACATGTTTAGTGCCTCTAGTAGATTCCTTCATCCCACTGATCAATCATTATAATAGCGGTGTACCTAAGAATTACATCTTACCTCTAAAATCTCCTAAGGGCCAAAGACTTAACCTCTACTTAACACAGTTTGGAGAAGATCTTTCTTAAAATTGCTGTCCATCACGTTTGAAGAAATAGGACTGTTCTCCAATCCATGAGAGTGAGTGACTAGGAACAATACCTAGAAATCCTGTTTCTATAATGCTGTTTGTTTAGGCAGCCTCTTTTGTTTTCCTGTCTTCCTGGGAGAAAGGAAAGTAAGGTATGGAGAATAGGTGCTATGAATAATTTGTTATGTGTATCTGATGAAACTTTATTTTTGGTTGCCACAACTAGATGGTCTTATCGGGGAAAGTACTGCTAAGTTGGACACCTGCCATAGTTTTGTTTTCCTTGGTATTATTAGATATGGATGCTGTAACCAATCTGTTTCAGCAATGCCTACAGCAAACCATTTCTGCTAAGATCCCTGGTCTTAATGAAATGTACATAGCCTTACTTTTTCTTTTTCTAAGAGAAAAAAAATCTCACTTTAAAGCAAATGGACAACGGATGTTAACATTTTGCATTAATTCTTTGACTTTAAAAAATGTGCCCTCTCAAAATGCCCTAAAAAACAATTAGAAATCAAAGCATGCATGAAATCCAAACATATGCCGTGAGACAGAAAGAAAGAAGGTGCAGTATTTCCCATACTTTTCCCATTCATGGGTCACTTTTAAGATTTTGGTATATCTATATACCACAAGTACTGTTGTTTACTATGTATTTTCTTTATTTATTTCTCTTAAATATCCTAAGGAAAAGTATATTTTAAATCCACAGGTTTTCATGAATGTCTAGTCATAAAATCAATATATTGCTTTAATAAAAATAATATTCAACCATGTACCACTTAAAAGTCATTTTACATCATAGTGATAATGTACCTACTAGAAATGAGTGGGCTAAAAGCTGCTAGCAAAATGATAGCTGGTCTCCCAGTTTTATCCACCCCTACCCACCCTTCAAAAAATAACCTCTGATGAAAAAGAAGTTAAAATAAGAGCTTTTCCAGAACTCAGATCTCCCAACTGCCTTTTCAGTCATTTCCTCTTCCTGTGATTCCTATTGAGGGTCAAGAGTTCTTTCCACATCCTAAGGACATTAACCTCTGGGTTCTCTTTCTTTCCTACCTTTACCCTCCCCTAAAATATCATTTATGGAGGACTATCTCTGAGTACTCTATCAACTCCATGGCTGTTTTCTCTACTAGCTCTCCCTGAACGGTAAGTCCTGCAGAAAAAATGAAAAGTGTATTGTTCCCCTCTGCTTCCCAGAAACAATTTCTCCCAAATGTCTAACAATATACCATGTCAATGTGGCTCTGCAATTTCTATACTGAGTTATTTTTGCTAGTTGAAATGATATTTTACTTAAGTAAGATTTTCTTGTTATTGTTCTTTTGGTTAACAATACAGGAATCATTTTTTGGTGTTTTTTTTTCTTTTGTTTGTTTGTTTATTTTTTCTACCAAAGTCTGTCATGGGCAATAGTGTCACATTTAGAGTAGATGGAATGCTAAGTTTTACAGGACTTAAGTTCAAATCCCCATTCTTCCACTTACTAGTTCCTTGGTTGCTCTAAACCTGTTTTCTGATCAGTAAAAGAATTAGACTGATACAATGCACTAAACACACACATTAACCTCTGATCATTCCTTAAATTTCAATGAAATATTAGGAAAGGCATTAATCAAATAATAAAATAAAACTAGAGAAAAGTGAGTGAAAGAGATGAAAATGCCACTAAAACTTTGATGAGGCAATGCATGAGTGGAAATTGATCTGGCAAATCACAGAAAATGGAAACCTAAGTTAGCATGAGATTTCAAGCAGATTTGTAACAGGAAATCCCAGACAGATCCAAGAATTGAGAGGTGGGTCTAGAGCACAAGGATTGGCTGGATGAGAGTCTGAGAAAGTAGCAACTACATCCCCAAACTAAGCCCTCAAATTTTTCTGCATTTGGGCTACAGCTCTGCTGGTTATCAGCTCACTCCAAACACAGCCAAAGCCTGAGAATGCAGAACTAAAAGCAAGGGGATGAAAGAGAAAGCCAACTACAAAAGGCAATACCTCGGCCACCTGCCTTTTCATGCTTGGCTCTGAGAGCCTGGCAGGTGAGCTCTCACCTCCTAGGCCTGGATTGGAGAATTCCTCTGTGGGAAACTGGCCAAGCCGATGAATGGAATGAAATTGCCTAATCAGATCCCCATACAAAGAAGTCCACAAGGTAAAAAGTCCAATATGGGAAAGCAGACACTGGTAAGCATGGCCAAGTATTTGCAGGAGGGCTCAGAAGACTGAGACCAAACACACAGACAAACACATATAAAAAGAAATTCCAAGAAAAACACAAATGCAAGAAGCACAATTTTTTAAAAAATCTATAATTAATATCCTCAGAGAGAAAAGAGATTGTATTCTTGAAACAAAACTAGAATGATATTTTTAGAAAAACATCATTTACAATCAGAAAATATGCTACTGGAATTAAAAAAAATTTGATAGGAGGAAAAAAAATCAATAGAAGGGCTGAAAAGTAAAGTTGGAGATACCATGGAAAAACTCGAATTTTTAGCCAAAAGGGAAAGAGATGGACAATTGGAGAGAGGATAAGAAAGTTTTATCATTATGATTATAAATGAGTGCTACAGGACTCTAATATTGAGTGCTAGAGGATCAGGGACAGGGTTAGAGACCTTTCTGGAGGGAAAGGGGTGGTTGAAAATTAAGATAGGGTAGCCAGGGACTTTGTAGTAAAGGCAGGAATGGAGTGAGAAGGCTCACACATGTGATAACTGGGGAAGGGGATTCCCATCAAAAGAAACAGCCATTGGAAAGAATTTGAGGTGGGAGTGGGTTTGGTGAGTTTGAGGAACAGCAAATGGGCCAGTATGACTGGACTAGAGTCCAAGGGGAGAAGTTAGAGGTGAGATCCTGGAGGTAATGAGGGCCACATCCTATGGGGCTTATATGGAGATGTTAATCGGTCAAGCTTTATTAAATTTTTTTTCCATTTGGATCAGTTTTCTCTCACAAGCTTCCTCAATCATTCTTTCAGCAGAATTATGGTGGGAAGAACTCTGTGCTGTTGAGGGTCTTTAGTTTCAGGAGAAATCTATTTTTGGCTTCTCCTTGAAGGCACATCTTTAGGGACATTTCATTGGTAGTCTCTTAAGTAGGTTTTATCTCCTATTTTCCTCCTGTCTTGAATGATACAGTTTACCTAGAAGTTATTCTAATTTTAACAACTAATCATAACAAGAGGGTGCAAACTAACAGCTTATGGGCATAGTTTATTTAGTTAGTAGAATTGCGATTCAGTGCTTAAAAAAACAAACAAACAAGAACAATTCTCAACATATGAAATCAGCTTATTTCATGCAAAATGACCCTTGGATTTCCAGCTTCCATCAAAATAAGGGGATCTCTGGAAATACTGGGTTTATATTCTCACTGGTAATAAGTGGTTGCAGCAATATTTAATCCTTCCAGGTATGATTCTTTTAGTCCCTTGGTTTCCTGCTGCCTCTTGGACTCCTCTACTCATTTACATTACCTCTATGCTCTAGGGACGACACATATACTAAAAACAAAACAAAAACAAAATGTTTACCTAAATTTCAAATGTAACTGGGTGTCTTGTATTTTTATTTGCTAAATCCGGCAATCTTAAAACAAACCTGATTTTAGGTAACTAAGACTAGCAGTGACAAAGCTTTTCTTCTGCTCAAATAACATGGACTAGAATTAGCGATGTGGTTACAACTCAAATCTAAAGGAGGCTGTGAAATTTGAAGAAATGCATGGATTATTTGGTAAGCATTCCTACATTTACCACATGGCTTAAGGGAAAAACCATAGAAGTTTTTCTATAACCAAAGGAATCTCTGATAACGTTTAGTGTAAGTCACTTATTTTGCAGTTGAGAAACTAAACCTAGAAAGGTGAAGTGATATGTCAAATTTACACTGCTATTTAATGACTCAGCAAGAATGCCAGGGATACTGAATTCCAGCCAGGGCTTCCTCCCTTACCTGTATGGTCTTGGCCAGACCCTCTTTGAGATTAGCCATAGAGCTCCTTTTCACAGTAAATGTTTAAAACATACACGTGTGGAAAGCTTTCTCACACCCAATTCTCCCTCGTGACTGAAAAGCCAATCATGGTACATCAGGAGTCTTGCCTAATACAGAATCTCAAAAAAGTCTTATCAGCATAATTAGAAGTAAAATATTGGTGATGTGAAGTTACAGAATACAGAAAGATGGAGGGAACCCTTTCCTTTCATATTGAAACATCCAACTTCCCCCCCACCTTTCATCCTTTTTTTAAAAAAATATATTTTTAAGTAAATCAGAGTCCTAGCTACAACGCATTAAGTGATGGCCTAATCAGCGGCTAGTCATGGTCTGAGGTCTGCTTCAGTGAGTGAGAAGCTGACACTAAAGACATTTAAGCATCTTCGAGCCATTTCACACAGTTGATTGTAATGATTGTTGATTGTAATGATTTTTTGAGCCATTCTATAATATGGGAAGTGACAAAATCTGTATTGTCCAAAAACTCACACATTTGACAAAAGAGGGTATAGAATGTGGAAAGGGAAAAGAAACCACTAGTTGTGGGCAGTAGCTAATATAATAGCTGCATTTTTTTCTCTGATAGATTGAAGTAGCTCTTTATAACTGCCAACCATTTCCCACTGCTCATGTCTCTCCCTACTTCTTTCCCCCCACATCATCACTTCATGTTGATTATTCCAGCTTCAGGGTTTTATTTGTGAAGTGCTTTGTCATTTGTACTTGCATAAAAGTCACCATTTGTAACACTTCCAAAGTAGAACATCCCCTTATTGGTGTTATGCAAATGGTTTTTCACTCGTGCTGTAAAAGGCAATGGCTATAAAAAAATTTGACAAATACCTGGAGTAAAAAATACGTTATCGTGCTCGCTTTGGCAGCACATATGCTAAAAAAAAAAAAAAAATACATTATCTGTCCATCTCTATACAAGTATATATATGGAACAAAATTTTTTGAAAAGGTACTCTTACTTGGATAATACAGATATTTTCTTTTCTTTTTCTATTTTATGTTTCTATTCTGTTCTATATTGTATTGTCTTCTTCTATTTTATTCCGCCAAACATACTTGTATTACACAGATTTCATAAATCAATAGAGCTTTTATTCATATTCTCAGAAACAATGATATAGGCATGCTAAACTGACCTCTAGAAAAACTCCATAAAATTAGAAAGCGTTTTGAAATTGTCGTGTTTGACCAATATTATTTAGAGGGGAAATGGAGTTCTATGAGTTCTCTTTAAATTGCATACTTGGAAATATAACAAACTCACCTGTGGATTTGGTAAGCATTGATTTTTTTCTGGGATTTTTCCTATATATTTTTTTTCATTTTCATTTTTTTATTCCCCTGTCCATCATAAGTACTCAATTCTTAAAAACATACTTTTTATCTCCAGATGATGTGAAATAATTTTAGCTGTTTTGCATTGCATCATGTTATACACCTAGACAATTTAAAAAATAATAAAATTGTATTTTTGTTTTATCAGATATTCCTCTGCTATGGGTAAATTAATATACTTTATTTATTTACTCATCTAAAAGTATTTTATATTTTTGATCTGTTCTTTTTCTCTTCTCTCTCTCTCTCTCTCTCTCTCTATATATATATATATAATATGTATATATAAATGAGTGTGGGTTTATCACTTGTTTAAAAATAAAATTTCAATAGTAATTTAAGCCAGTTTCTTAAAAAACATATGATATTTCAAATGTGTTCACCTTGGGAACAGAAGACAAACCCAGAAATTGGTCTAATATGCACAAAGTATATGAAGTAGAGTAATATATTTGTTTCAGGATATATTGCTTATTTTCCTTTTTTATGATTCTTTGGGGGACTTGCTTCAGAATTTTGCTTCACTGTTATAGCAAGCTCTGAATCCATTCCCATAGAGGATCAGTCAATAGAAATATGAAGGACAGGACTTAGGTCATTGATATTTCTTTTAACTCCTCTTACTGGCTAAACTTCTCTCTCTTTCTCTCTCTCTGTAGCTCTCTTGTCTACCCCCACTGCTCCCTGTCTTTCTCACCAATCCATATTCATTTTGCTATTTTCCATCCATATAGGATTCTGAGGTGTTTTAACTATAAGTATGCAACTATGGGGAGAAGAGCATCATCAAATGAACCTCTTGCAAACTTGTAAAGAGTATAGTCTTAAAAGAATAGGAACCTGGGAATTCATCATACAACTGGGATTCAGATATGTCTGGGAATATCTGAGGATTTGTTTAAAAAGGGTGTTCAAGGTATTTTTTTTTTTTTTTTCATGCAGTGAGTCCCATGGGAAGAGCGAGCTTGCAGAGAGACTATTTGTACTGCTCTTATGGAGAAAGATCATGTGGATGGGAAAAGTCGTACTGTACCTAGCTCAGAAATTGGTACCAAGCCATCACCCTCCCAGAACTTATTTCTTAGTCCTGTGGAAAGACTGCAGGCAGAAAGAAAAGATACTACTTTCAGAAGAGGAAGACTCAAGAAGTACAGTTTTAATCACAGAGGAAAAACTGCATGCCAGAATGGGGCAGGGTGGTAAATTTTCTTCTGCCTGAAATATCTCATGACTCCAGGCTCTGAGAGTTGTAGGGATACAATGCTACTTTGGCTTCTCGAACGTTAACTTGTGGACTACTGAGAGAAAGCTCCTTGATGTGGCTTTCACATTCTTACAGACAGGACTGATGATGACCTTAGATGGCTCTAGTGGCAGCTGACATGAAGGAAGGGAGCAGCTTGGGCAGAAAAACCCAAGGATACAAATAGAGATTTGGGGAAGGAGAATTGCAGGGGAATAGAGGTCCAAATTTATGTGAAAAAGTGCATCTGCCAGTGAGGCCTACAATTTTTTAGTCAATGCAAATCCATTAGTATGCCCATGCTAGAGAAAGTTGGGCTAACCCTTTGATACAAATGAAATATTTGCAGGGATATGGAACTGGATACAGGTAAGATTATGGTGTTCTGTGACCTCACAGCATATAAGGTTTTTTACAAAACAAAACTCATCAACATATGACTTTTCCAAAAGTTTATTGATTTATGCTGATTTCACTCTCACCAGAATTTACAAGCATATACCTGCTTCCTGATATTTTTCCAGAAACTGGACAGTACCAAAAATGCTTACTCTTTTCCATATGCTAAGAAAAAGTAATCTCTTTCTCATGTGTTGGCAATTGTAACAATTTTAATTATGAGTAAAGTTGAGTATCATTTTGTATCTGCATTGGGTTTTGGCTATTATATAGGATACACTATTTTCTTCTGGACTGTCACTTTTCTTTTACATTTGTGACTTTTTTTTTCTCCTGTGGTTATAGTTTTACTGAAAATTTAGGCCTTCCAAAATACAGATTGTTTTCTCGAACATCATCTCTTTCATTGATATTTTTAACTTTATTATCACACAAGTGTATACAATAGTCTCTCACAAGTTTTTAAGTTTCTTCTCTATATGTTGTGATAGCTCATTCTGGTTTCTTTTCAAAAATTTTGAGAAGAGACATAATATTCACCAAAGAATGGAAAGTGGAATAACAGCTGTACCTCTGTACTAGATCCTTGACTAAGTGCTTTTTATTACTATCATTTCATAACAATGATGGAAGAATCCTCTCCTCTATAAAGATGAATAATGAGGCTCGAAGAGATTAAGTAGCTTTTCCACACACATACCACTGCTAAAGTACAGGTCTGCAATGAAATGGTATAGATTTATTTTATGGAAACTAGATCCAGGATGTTTTGTTAGAGACCAGCCACCCAAATCAGTCCCAGGATCACATTCTAGGAATACAGAAAGATACAACTTTATATAATTATCCAACAAGGTGAGTTATTCTGTATACATTAAGCTCCCTATGCCTAATGCTTTGTAGTTAAAAAGAACACAAATTATTTTTTTCTTTCCAGGAACTTACAGTATGTTAAGGAAGATAAATAATTAATATAAGTAATTATAATCCAAAATAGTATGCCATGAGACAAAGTGGTAGGAATGGAAGCACAGCAGCTGCTCAGGGAAGAGGGTTTCCGAGTTTGGGATCTTGTAGGTGGAGCAGATCCAAATCCTGTGGGAACCAGGATATGGTCACATCCATATGTGTGAAGGTAGAACACAAATAAGCCTGCTAATGTTGAGAAGTGGTGTAGCGAGGGTGTCACAGGGTTACAAAGGTGCACTTTTCATGTACCTAAATCACTGAAGGTGATGGAAGTGTAGAGGCAAAGCTGTGCATCACAAGCAGAGACCTCCACATTGGGAGAATGTCCTGGAGGTTGATACACAATGGAGAGGAGGTGAAAAAAGAGGGGAAGAGGGGAGAAGAAATAGAGGTGTTTCAGTTTCCCTGCTTCTTAGTGCTAATAGCTTTGGGCACAGTAAATACTAATTTGTTTTTGTCATGTCTACAGTATCTGCATTTATTTACTATGTATGGTAGCTCTCCCATTGTTGTGCTCTTGGGGGATTCCGTGTGCATGAGTTGGTTTGAATTAAAAGGGCTTTTCTTTGGACTGGGTGGAGGAGAAGAGATTGGTACGAGGACATTAGCTAGGAAGTGGGGAGGTAGATGGGTGGACCCAGAAACATGGTTAAAATGCCTTCTTAGTGTCTGTCTCCAACCTGACTAGTATCTATGACCTAGAGGGGGAGCAGCTGCAAGCAGAAGCTGAAGAAGACCTTCTCAAAGAAGCCTCTGTGAGCCATACGGCACACACAGGGCTGTTTAAGTATCCAGATGACTAAGGGCTAACCGAATAGGGGACATGGTTCTCCACATACCCTCGCAGAACACGCAGAGCTCTGATGCTCGGAAAAGCCATTGCTGCCCATACAGTAGCTACTGGCAACATGGGGCTATTTAAACTTAAAATAATTAAAAGTAAAAAAACATTTTTAAAAATCATTCTTTTAGTCACACTAGACACATTTCAAGTATTCAAAAGCCACTTGCAGCTAGTGGCCACCATCTAGGATAGTGCAGACAGAGAGCATTTTGATCATTGCTGAAAGTTATATTGGACAGCACTGCTCTAGGACCTCGACTGCAGGGCTGCACAGAGCAATTGAAGACAGTGGCATTTGGAGGTAGACTGAAAGGCAGGTGGACATAATGCTGCAACAAGAAGTCTGGAAAGATATACTTTGAAGTCTCCTAGAACCATTTGAGGATACTTTCAAGGAGATATGGCCCCTAGGAAATGAGTAAATTAAAGAACCAGGGAAATTTATGCTATTGCTGTTAAAGCAAGTAATGTGCCCCACTTGCATAATGACGAAACTTGGACTCCATGAGTAAAGGTTTATTAAGTAAGAGATAAGTTCTCACCCATTGAGAATGCATGCTAAACAAGAGTACACCCACAGAGCCTGGGTCAACATCAATGGCTAATATTATTACTACTATTAGCAGCTAGTATTTGTAAGGCACATCCTAAGTGGCCAGCATGATTCTAAATGCTTCACAATCATTAACTCATTTAATCCTCTTGGTAACCACAAGAGGTTGGTAATCTAAGAGTCCACACTTTCAGATAAGGAAATCAAAGCAAGGCAATGTAAAAGAGGCTGCCTGGTTCCAGGATCCATTCTCTTAGTCACCATGATACTTGAAAAAACTAAGTCTTGGTATCATAATGGCAGAGGTAAAGACATATTTTGAAATGAGTGAGGACAAATTAATGAGCAGCTATTAATATTGAGATACATTCTATTACTGCTCTGCTTAAAGTCTGAATAAAGTAAAATGTCAAAAAATGTAACAACAACAAAAAACACAGAGCAAAAGTCAGAAAAGTATAAAGTGGAAAATAAAAGCTATTCAACACAGATGTAACTATAGAGCTGTGTGTATGTAACTCAGACATCAAGGATGTAAGGGATGAACCTCAAAATATAGTTTTTGTAATGATCTAATACAGGGATGACAGAGACATTTTAATTTCCCATTCCAATTCTGATTTATTCTGAGTGATAGGGTGGAGGTGTGTTGAGAAGGATTCTGAGAATCAGTAGGAAAGCACACAATAATTCATTAGAAACATCTATAGTTGGGGAAAGGCAGGTAGTCAGCAGATAAACCAAATGGGTACCACATCAGGTGAGATATGAAATAGGAAGTTCCAGATTAGAAACAAAATTTTTTTTTTTTAAGTAACTGATTAGCATGAATGTGCATAATCTAATACATTAAAAAATGATGTTTTTTTTGTAATGTAGGACCAGGAAAGAAAACCACAATTAATGTTCAAAAAACAATAATCACATTGTCCCCATGAATTTGAAATAAATCTGTCAATGAGTTGGAAAATTTCAACTATGTTTAATTCCTATTGTTTTCGTAAGTATTCAAAATGGACATTGAACCATTTTGCTGAAGTGTAGGGAAGCATGAACTGGCAAGATCACAGTGAATGTCACTTCCCCAAGTGATGTAGGTGGACCTCGATACAGTCCCTTTGTGCTATCTGCACTCATGTGTTTTTCATGCTCTCAGGGATAAGTGTTTAGGAGGTTGAATGAACAATGAGGCAAAATGAAAGGCACTGTTTCTTCAAATCACACTGCCTCATGGAAGGTTGATCCCTAACAAGGCCCTTGTCTGCCACTCATAACTTTCCTTTTGCTAGCATCAGCTGACAATATTTATAAGAGAGCAGTGAAGTATCATGCTGTGCTACTCAATAGTAAAGAGAATGCAGTAATTAGAGATAAAAAATTTGATTAGATTATGTTTGTTCTTCTATCCCAACTTTGCAAAATATACTGCATGAAGAGGTAAAATTATTTTCAGAAGAGCAACATGCCTCTCTTCTCTTAGAACATGTGTGGGAGGGTCCTTGTGCTGTCACGTGGCATCAACACCTTTCCCAGCATTCTTCTAGCACATGAGTCGTCTAGGATATAGGTCCTTGGTAGGTCAGTTCGAGGATCATTTTGCTTTTGAAAAACCAGCTCACACAAGCTTGTATTAAATCCTCAATATAGATATGTTGAATTGAATTGACCATATCTATACTTTCACACATATGATCCCCATACATATTAAGGAATATACCAAACTCTTATTGCCTGAGGGACATTAAGTGGCGTTATTCAGAAAGTATCATGGCATAGCAATATTGGGAGATCAATGTTTTATTTTGGATGCCAAGCAGGAAGACTTTTGTTGCTTCTAAAGGCCGTAAATATCCCTCACATATACCAAAGCTAAAAAAAAAACCCACCATCACTACAGAGAATACAGGTACTGTATAATTGCATAGACATTCCCCAAATTAACAAACACAGATTCAAAATGGAAAGCCTGTGTTTTCAGGAAGTTATCAAATAAGAACTAAGCCTGAGCAAGGATCCTACAGAAGGAACCAGATACCAGGCACAGAAGAGATGGTGTGTGACTGGACTAGGAAGCCCAGAAAAAGGCTGCATAACTACACTGCTTAAGGCTTCCCATCAATTCTTGGTGAGGAGAGGTGTGATAATAAAGAACAACAACAACAAAGACAACACAAAAACAACAAAAAATCTTACTGTATACCCCTCTGAATGTATTGCCATTAGACAGGCAGAGTAAAGTGTATTTGTTTTCAAAAACAAGAAACAAAACGAAGGCACAGTCCACAAGCATCTGTATCTTTCATGAAAATTTGAATTAAGCTGATGTTGAGCAGTTTTGAATGTTGTAAAATCTGTTTTCCTGGTTTTGCTTGGAGGCTTTGCATTTTTAAAAGAATTCTGAACTGAATTAAAAATATATGTCAGAACAAAGAGATAAACCACATGAATAACATAACATAACACACCACATAACATAACAAGCATAACCTAACCTAATATAATATATATAATAAAATGCCCACCATTAATTTTCCAGTAAGGTCAAGACAGTAGTGTTATGAGCAGTAAAGGAAGCCAAATGGAGATGCTTGACACAGTCAGAATAAAGCATTAATAATCTCTCCTTTTTATGTCTTAATTGGGTGTGATTTGCCTCTGATAGTACCCTTCATTATCAGTTCAGCAGGGCAGCTATGAGTTCCACTTGAGGTGTCCATTGTTCTAATTATTCTTGCATGCTGGCCATCCTCAATGCATGTTAAATAATAGCAGAAACCCTTTTGAAAAGAAGCAATATGCTTAAATATATTATAGATACTATGTCAGCCTGGGATTGCTTTTCCTCTCCAGCTTGTAGAAAGCTGCATGGCTAGTTTACACTGATAGGCATTTATATTGATTGGAGGGGAAAAAGAAAGTCCTCATTACTGAGCTGGCAGCAGTGTAATTATAGAGTGGCACCCATGCTGGGGTGTGATAGGGACCACGTTCCTCTTTAACACTATGAAGCAGACAATACCAGTAGCTCAGCAGAATACTCTCCTTGTACCAGCAATTATTTAGAATTAGCCTGTGATAACAGGTCTCTTTTCCTATCTCTCTGAGGTCTCATGTTGGAGACACTAGGCATTGGATTCATTTCCAGTCCTTTAAATTATTTAATTTTGGAAACGTATACAGTAATATTTGTTTATTTTTTTTATATTTTATATTTTTTATATTTTATATTTGTTTATATTTGTTTATTTTTAGGCCTGAGTTTAAATCCAGGCTTGCCCACTTAACTGGCTTTGTGAGCTTAGGGAAATTTCTTCATCTTTCTAAGTCTCAGTTTCCTTATATGAAAATTAAGGCTAATAATAGAACCTCCCTGAAGATTTATTAAAGGAATAATTCCTGGATGCAGATTATGATGAGTAATGCATGTGAAAATGGTAGCTGAAATAATGTGATGGTGATTATGACCCATGAATCAACCTACTTAAAATCTAATTATTTTTCATTATGTTACCTTCTCAGTGCTAAGCCAGCATTCTATCAACATGTTTTTTGTAGTAGTAATAGACATCTTATATTTTCTTAAAGACATTTAAAAGTTTTGTTGCCTGGATTTACACTCTTGCATGTTCTTGAAACCCTGTCCATTCAGCTGAACTCCCCTTTTCCCTGTGATTGAGTTTCCTATTCAAGTTGCTTGAGCTTCATTTTGTAGAAGCAAATTTGGTTGCAGATGCAGCACAAGTTGAGTCAACAACTGACCCACTCAAAGTTTCCGCCATGGACATGCAGAAGGTAAAAAAGTGAATAGTTTGCCTTTCAGTGAACTACTCTAGTCCTCAGACTCCTGTACTTTTTCTCCTACTTCTCAAAGAAATTTGGTTCTGGAATTGAGGAGATTTTTAGAATCGTTGATAGTCCTAATAGGTGTGTGTGTGCACTAAGCTATGGATGATAAAGTGCACTGGAAAATTAACAAGATGATTTTTTTGCAGGCTATTGCAATCAGGAGACTATTCATTAATGAGGAACATCTCAGAGGGAAAAAATGTGGGTTTGCGGTTTTACAAAAGAATATAAACAGTCAGGAGGAAGGATGGAGGCTGGTCTTATCTTGTAATATTCCAGGGAAGGCGGGGCATTTGGGGTGGGGGATTTCCAGGAGCACAAGGCTTAGATAAAGTTCAACACTGTCAGTATGTGTATGTGAATTTATGGATGTGTATTTTGATATGTAATCCTATATATGCATGCATATAGAAGAGAATAGGAAATGTGTGGAGGAATCAGGCAAGAAGGGAACAATCACTGCTCTAAAAACACAATTTTAATATGATCACTTCATTTATATAATGCTATATACATGTTATGGATTTAGGAATGTGTATATAGAAAAATTTAATAATATTAATATATATTAAAATAAGTTAAAGAATGTGTATTTTTCTGATTATAAAGATAATGCTTAGAAAAATTGGGCAACACTTAAAGAATCTATAAATTTAGCTCTTTTTCTAAAACTTTACATAGACACACTTGTTTTTCAAATTCTTCAAACTCACAAATAAAATATTCATTTTCAGGAATGAAATAGTATATCTGAAGGGAAAATTAGTATTTCTTTTTCAGTTTAGCATTGCAAAAATTTTATAAAGCCTAGAATTGTTTTAATACAGTAAAATATGCACATAACAGTTTGAACATATTTATATGTTCTGTAGCTTTTGCAATCCTGAACATGTGTGCCTTTATTACTTCTGATGAAAATTGTTTGTGGAGGGGGTAGGAGGAGCTCATTGATTACAAGAAAAGGATGTTAGTATCAAATTATAGAGGTTTGGTAACAAAGATCTAACTTGAGAACAATCTCATTTCCACATCCCTATCCTTAACACAGGCCACCACATTTTTAAAACCAAAACTAAATGAGGCTGAGGAGGTGATGATCCAGGGCTTAAAACTCAGTCTTACTAGGTCATCAGGTGAGCGATTAGTCATAATATCTGCATCATTCGTTCACCTTGTTCAAGTGTCCCTCCTACAGTCAGTGCTTGTTTTGGGAGCTGCCTCAATTCATCTTCCAGGTCAAAAGGTGGACAAAGAAGAAAAAGCATGAGGACAAGGCCTCCAAAAGTGTCCTCCAAAGATTTCGGCCCAAAGGGCAAATATAAAGAGCCCACATTGTGAAATGCTTCTTGATGTAGTTGAGGGTTTTTGAGGCAAAATTGATTCTCAATAAAAATAAAACACATTCAACAAATGAATATAAACTAAAGCAGCCATCAGTAAATTTAAGACAATAAAAAAAGTAAATGAAGACATCTAGAGCATCCATTCACCAAGTTAACAGTTCTTTTTTCTTTTAAGTGGAATTACTTTTCTAAAATTTAGCCCTTTAGGACTTAATTTCTTCAACACCCAGGTCCCCAATACTTGTGGTGTCTTATTTTCTCCCATCTCCTCACTATATCAGAATAAAATAGCATTTCTGCAATAGTGCATTTCTTTTAGATCCTATTACCTGTTTTTACTTGAGTACTTTTAAAAATGGAACATAGAGAGAAAAAAAAACAATAAAATGATGACTTAGAGAGCAGTTCATATCCTCAAAATGGAACTAACCCAGGAAGAAATTTGCAATTACCTGCTGCCCACAAAACAAAGCTAGTTTCCACCTGCCTTCTCCTTTTGCCTCTTCCTCTCTTATTTACAGTACAGTGGGACTTTTGAGTGAAGGAATGACAAACAGTTAATAAAACCTTTGATGGGTATTAATTACTTTCCACTTAATTACCTGCCATGTGGATCTTGTTGAGCTATTGATTACTGGCAAACATACAACCCACTGGGGATAAGTGTGATTTAACTTCATCCAAAGAGTCAATTAGCCCAAGAAACATAGGGAGAGCTGGTGCTTCGCCTCAATTGCTGGAGTTTCTTGCCAAGAAGGGTAGATAAGCCATTTATTTGTTCATTAAAACACAGTACTACTATCATCAGGAGGCACTTACCAGGTGCTATTGAGATTGGTAAAATGTCACTCTGTGTCGCTAAAGATTAGCTGCATGGTTTAGAAGCAATATGGGCCACGGGAGTCTTTCTAGCTCGAGAACTCTAGAGGAAGCAGTGAGGTTATCGAGTTAACCCCTAGAGGTATAGTCCTGGTATAGTTTTCTATTTTGTAAAAATTATGACCAAATAACTTTACCAAATACAAAGATAATTCTACCTTCTGCCGTGTGACTTTTGGGAGTTCTTATTCTCTTCTTTCAAATGTTGTATCAAAGGCTCAAGATGTTTTCTGAAACTTCACTTAATAACTTGCTGAGCTCCATGCTTATTTCTGCTACAAAGTCAGCAGGAAAAAAGACTTGAAATTCAGGCCTTTGGTGGGGTGTTGTGAGGAGACTATTGTGGGAAAGAGAAAAATTGTTCCATTGATTAAACCTATGTGTTAATTTGTACCCTGAAGCCCATAAAAATAAAGGAAGCAGGGACTCTTGAATTTTTATCCATTAAACTTCAAATTAGAAAAAAATTAGTTATATAGTTCTTCCATAGTGTCTTTTATGAGATGCATTAAAATAATTCAATAAGATGTCTATCTCTAGGGGTGAAAGGCAAAGGGATAGAGGAATATGTTGAATTATAGATTAAAATTTTGGTCAAAAAATATGTAAAGCTGATTTTTTGTGGATGTGTGAAAAGTTCTAACAACACTAACAAAATTTTAAAAAGTTTTAAGTTATCTGTAAGTGGGAAATTGTTTCATTGTGGGATTCAGTGTATGCTGAATCCTTTTGGGCTAATACTCTGAAGTCCAATATTGCATATATAAATAAGTTACCAACATTTGTATTTTTAAGAAGTTTACATTATCATTATATAGCTATTGTCATATTTTATCTTATGGGCTCTTCCTAATATCCATGAGTGATCCTCAGTTTCTGGTTTTTATATAACCATTTTAAGGAACTGGAAACTGAGGATCAGAAAGGTTAAAAAACTTAGAGATCCCCAAGTTCTCAAGCCAGAACTTGATATCAGGTCTGTTCCACTCCAAATCCTTTTTCTACTACCTCGGTACTCCTTTACAGTGTGATCTTGCAGTGTGGACCCTGAAGACAGCAAAATGTCAACTCAGAATGAAAATGAATTTCAACTTCTGGTTTATTTAAATGAGAGTGTGATAATTTTGCATTTTGTTTTTGGTCTTCTTGCCTTTCATGACTTTTCACTTTGCAGATTTCTTTCTCTCTCTTTCTTCCTCTCTTTCTTTCTCCCTCTCTCCCTCTCTCTCTCCCTCTCTTTCTCTCTTCCTCTCTCCCTCTCTCTGTTTTAACTGTGGTCATTCTTCTCCTATACATTTGCTGAGGTGAACAGATTCATTTCCATTGTGCAGTCAGATGATTAAAAAATTTTAACCAAGAACTTAACCGCAACAACCCAGGTGTCCATCAACTGATGAGTGGATAAACAAATTGTGGTGCATACTCACGATGGAATATTATGCAGCTGTAAGAAGAAATGAAGTCATAAAGCATATGACAACATGGATGAACCTGGAGGACATTATGTTGAGTAAAGCAAGCCAGATACCACAGGACAAATATTGTTGCACTACTATGAACTAAATATATTGTGTAATCTCATGGGAGTTAATAACTTCAATATGGGTTGCTAGAAAATAGAATGAGGTTAGAGAATAGAAAGCTGAGGGTTGACTTGTGCAGAATTAGTAAAAGGGATGTGTGTTAATCTTTGGAAATGAATAGAAAAGTTGAAAGCCCAACATAATGTCTGTAACTGGCAGTACTATTGTGTGGGTAGGAAAGGGACTTAAAGGGAAAGTCTAGGGCATGTATATTACTAAAAAGAAAGATAAAAAATGGAACATAGGACTGTGTAGCATAGTAAAACTGCATGTAAAATACAAATATGGGTAAATTTGCATATATAAGACTGTTTTTCTTTGAAATTGAACAAATGTAGGTTAATACTATAAAATGTTAATATCAGAAAAAAAAAAAAACAAACAAACCCCACATTATACTAAGTGAAAGAAACCAGACACAAAGTACTACATATTGTATGATTCCATTTATATAAAATGTAAATATAAATCAATTTTTAAAGATGAAGTTCGATTAGTGGTTATTTAGGGCTGAGGAAGGACTGCTAAGGAATGTGGAACTTTTCTTTTTGGAGTAATAAAATTGTTCTAAAATCTTTTGTGATGATGAATGCACATCATTGTGATTATACTAAAAGTCATTAATTATACACTTTGGATAGATTGGTATATGAATATATCTCAATAAAACTGCTTAATAAGTAAGTGTGCAAGAATAGCCAGAAATAGCAGCTGTGTACAGCAGGGGAAGCACAGAGAGATCAAGGGGTGAAGAATTTACTTGTTAGTTAGTTTGTTTATTATTAATATTATTGAAATAATGAAAATGTTCTAATGATGATTGAGGTGATGAATGCACAACTATGTGATTATACCAAATACCATTGATTGTACACTTTTGATGAATTGTATGCTTTATTAATATATCTCAATTTTAAAAAAGAACTTAACCTTACCTTTGCTAAAGTTCGTTAATAAGTGCCTCCCTCTGAATGAAGAAGGGGATTCAGGCAAGAAAGGGGAGGAGAAGATACTCATGCGTTTGTTCCTCAGATTTATTATTTATTTATTATTCCTTAGTGTGATTGCTCCAAAGGGCACTCCAGCTGAAAGTCAGAGTGTCTACCTATTCAGTCAGATCTTGCCCACAACATCATCAACATCTTTTCCCAACTGGATTCCCTGCTTAAATGGGGGGAGAGGTTATCATGAAAGGCACTGCATTTTAGATTAAATATTCCTTGTGCCAGGACATTCTGTAACAGTGAGTCAAAATATGTTGTAGCTTCCAAAAAGGGATACACCTGCTGGGGGCACAGATTCCATAAAATTGTTTATTTGTTTCGTTCTGCTTTTAAAACAAAAATGTATTAGACTTACAGTTGTTAAAGAAATCTATATTTAAAATTCAGAAAGATGTAAATGACAGCTAAGGGTCATGCTGATACCTTCAGTTTTTTCTGCAAGCCCTTGGCATTTAGATTATATCATAGAACTTATTTTTCCTTTTTTGTAGCCTTCAAAGCTCTGTTTTCCTGCAGAAATCCAATGAATTTATACAAAAATTCTTGAGAAGCTGAACACATATTTCTTGTACAGATTAGCAAACTGAGTCACAAAGCTGATAAATATTTAATTTAACAGAATAGAGTTTTGATTTAACAATTCCAGCTCTTCCCTAAAAAAGCATTCAGTAAAAACGATTTTCTTTTCTAAACGGTGTGGTGGTATGATAAGGAAGGATGGAAAACACCTAACAATTGGGTTGCTACCATTCACCAGGAATGAGGAAGATTCTTTGTATGTATTACATCATCTAATTCTCAAAACAAACCTTTTAGGCTGGAAATTTGCCTCTATTATACTGAAAAAGAAGATAAGGCACAGGGAGGTAAGAAAATTTGTCTAAAATTACAAATTCAGTCAATGATTTAAACCCATATTAGGCTGACTCCAAATCACAAACTCTCCCCAGTCTACCTCTCTGCTTTGCTGGGAGATATTTTATAAGCCCAGAAAATAGTCAGTTTGTTCATTTCTCAGAAGCCTCGTGGGTTCAGCATAAAGGATGTAGAACAAATAAATATTGACTCTTAAGCCATGGTACATATGTAATATTTTCTTATTCATACCTTGAACATCAAAGCAATCTCAAGACTAAATATTCAAAGTGGCAGCTGGCTCTTTCATATTTATGATCTCTTTCTTTTAACAGAGGCATGTAATACTCAAAAGAAGTTCTTTTCCTAGATCGTATTGTGTTGTGCCTCAATATTTATAGTTGTACTAATTATCTACAACAGATGGATAACCACAGATAATAAATAAAACTGAAAAGGCAGCATATCCAACCAAATAACACAAACAATTAGGGTTAATTTCAAAATCAAAGTTACCTTCTATAAACAAACATTTTGATAAATGTACATTACATTTTATTGAGAATTTATAAAGAATTTATATTTTTTAAAAATTCTGTAGTTTCACAGAAAAGTAGAATTCCAAGATGATACTCCTTGTTTTTGGTTTGAATATGGATTAAATGCTTACAAGCAATTTATTGGTTTTTTAAATGACTTAAAAACAAATGAAGTGACTTCTGATTCCAATCATGAGGTGATAATGAATACTGTACTGACTCTCTCACTGTAAATAACCACGAAACTGGACGAAACATATAAAGAAATTATTTTTGAGTGTTGGATAACAGCACAGGGCTGGGATCCTTAAGAAAAGGGAAACAATGAGATGAACTCTGCATTGACCTGAACTTTCTGTCTGGGGCACTTTCTAAACTGCAGCTCAGGGAAGAGATCTACTGAGTCAGCTGGATTTGCAGGTTGTAGTAACAGAAAGGAGGGACTAGGACAGAGAAGGAACCACAGACGCTTGCATAGTATCCTCTTGAATCTGATCAAATACGATGCTTACTGTGCCTGACCAAGAATGGGTACTTGAGGATTGTGAGCTGAACAGATTCAGGCAGTTGAGTAGTGCTGGGAGATGTTGGATTTTTTGACTAGTTGAAATAAAGAGATCTCAGTGAACCCTCTGCATATGATTTGGGAGCCAAGAAAGTCCTTGCCTTGGGATTAAGAAGGACTGATGCATGCAAATGTGCAGAACATTCAAATGCTTTATGCTAAGTGAAAGAAGTCAGATTCACCAGGGTAGACACTGTTAACATTCGATTTATATGATATTCTTGGAAACACCAATCTATAGAGAGAGAACACAGTTCAGTCGTTGCCTGGGGCTGCATTTTCAGGGAGTTGTTGACTACAAAGGGGCACAGTAGAAAGTTTTTGGGTGAAAGAATTGTTCTATATCAAGGATCAGCAAACTTTTTCTGTATAAGGCTGGATAGCAATATTTTAGGGCTGTCTATGGTCTCTACCACTGCTGCTGCTTTGTCTTCTTTTTGTTTTTATTTTTGCAACACTTTATTAATGTAAAAAGCATTCTTAGCTTAGGGGGCATACAAAAACAGCTCATTGGCAACATTTGGCCTTCAGGTTGTTGTTTGATGACTCCTGTTTTATATCTTAATTTTCATTTTGCTTATATTGACTATGTATATTTGTAAAAACACCTAGAATTTTACACTTAAAATTGTAAATTTAATGTAATTTAAATTATTCTTTAATAACATAAATGGGGGAAAATATACCAAATATATCCTCTAACCACAAGAAAGAGAAAATCTCAATAGTCCTGTATGCATTTATTAAACTGAATTTGTAATTTAAACAATTACCCAAAATATAATTTTAGATTTACATAGCCTCATGGGGAATTTCTCCAACATTTAATAAAATAATACTATCAATATTCCCGAAACTCTTCATATCATAAGGGTTTGGGGATACTTCTCGGGTAATTTTATGAGACCAACATAACTTTGATACCAAGTACAGACAAGGACAATATATGCAAAGAAGATTAAAGACCAATATCCATCAATAGCTAAATGTCCATAAAAAAATTGTTAAATTGAATTCAGATACATAAAGATGTTACTACATCATGACCAAGTAGTTTTTATTCCAGGAATGCAAGTTTGTTTTAGTATATGGAAATTGATGGATGGAACTCACACATTAACATATTAAAGAGGAAAAATCATTTAATTATGTAAATAGATTCTGTATTAGCATTTAAAAATTCAGCACCAATTCATGATAAAAAACTCCTGCAAAATAGAGACAAAAGGAAACTTCCTCCTTTAAGGCAAAAATAATCTACCAAAACCAATAGTAAATATTTTATTTATGGAGAAAGACTGAGCATTATTTCCTAATTTAGGGGAAAGTTGGGGATATTCACTTTCACCACTTCCTGTCAATATTACAATGGAAGTCTTAACCAGGGTATTAAGGTAAGAAAAATAAGTGAAAGGCATAAAGTTTGGAAAGGAATAAAATGTCCTAAGAAAGTCTTAAGAAATCTATAGGGGGCAGATGTGGCTCAAATGGTTGGGCGTCCGTCTGCCATATGGAGGGACCTGGGTTCGATCCCCGGGACCTCCTGGTAAAATAAAAAAATATATATAGAAGGCACATGGGCTGCCAGGCTCCGTGTGCCGGTGAGCCGTCAGGCCCTGGGAACCATGCAGCAAGATGATGATGTAAAAGGAGAGAGACAAGACGATATGCTCCAAAAGCTCCGAAAACCAGGAGCCGAGGTGGCACAGATGGCAGAACACCTCTCTCCTGCATCGGAAGTCTACAAGATCGAATCCTGGTGAAGACTGGAGGAGGATGATGAGAAGAGATGAAACAGACACAGAGAATTGCCCAACGAATGGACACAAAACAGCAAATGGGGAAGGGGGGTTTAAAATGGATCAAGTAAATAAATAAATCTTTAAAAAAAAAAAAAAAAGGAATCTATAAAACCATGCATTAGAACAAAAAAGTAAATTGTGAAATATCACAGAATATAAAGACAATATACACAGATCAAATGTATTTCTAAACACCAACAAAGAACAATTAAGCAATAAAATCAAAGATATGCCACATTAATGGGTGGTGACTCAGTATTATTATAATTACTGAAATGTTAATTCTTCACAATTTTTCTGTATATTCATCACAATCCTAACAAAATCATAGCAGACTTTTTTAAAGATAAAATTTTAATGTGTTTAAAGTTATATGAAATCCAAAACACTTAAAATATTTTTAAAAAAATGATAAAGAGCCATAAAGTTGGAAGACTTGTTCTGCCTGACTTCCTCACTTACTGTTAAGATATAAAAGTTAAAAAAGTATGATAACTGGCAATAATATAGAAAAGTAGATCAATTGAACTCTATTGAGAGTCCTAAAATAGATTCACACATATAAGATTAAATTATTTTGGGCATGAGCCCCAGAGAAATTCAATTGAAAAAAGAAAATTGCTTTAAGAAATGGTGCTGAAACAAGTATATGGTGATATAGAACATAAAGAACTTCAACCCTTATTTTACATCCTACACAAAACTTAATTTGATCAGTCCAGGGAAGATGGTGGTGTAAGGAGCTCCAGGACTCAGTCCCTCTACCAAAAAACCTATTAAACAGGCATGAACTGTCTGAAACAACTGTTTTGAAATTCCAGAGGCCAGAAGAACAATGTACAGCTTTCAGGAAAGAGTGGGAAGAAGAGGTTGATAAATTATGGTAAAGAACTATAAATTGTTCTCTCCATGTGGCTGGTACTGGTGTCCATCCCTCACTCACACAGCAGGCCATCATGGATCCAGTCACTGGCTAGTGGCTGGTAACAGTAAAGGACATAAAAATCCTCTTCCCCAAGAATAGGAGAGTGCACAGTTGATCACTGATGATGGCTGTTGATGAGCAAATTTGTTATCACTGGGTCCTGGCTCTGATGACAGCTATTGTTTCAACATTCTCCAGACAAGGGTGGAGATGGTATAGATTTAAAAATGCAGGGCTTCCTCAAGCCTGCAGGAGCAAGTTATCTGAAGGACTGCATTTTCTGAGCAGGCCAGGAAGGCTCAGCTTTAGAGAGCCATCAGGGAAGTTTTGGTGCCTTTCCTGACACCTTTCACAGGGCGATTTGGAGGGTCTGTGTCCTCTTGCAGGTCCTTGGTGCTGTTTTGGCTGGGAAGGACCAAAATGGGAATGTCCTCCCCAGGGTGACTTTTCTTCCAGAATTTTCCCTCCAGGGTAAAGCAGCATGAGACAATGAAAGGAGTGTAAAAAACTATAGAGGCAGACTGTTTGGGACAAAAGTGATACCCAAGAGAGGGAGTTTTGTCCCCTGAGAAACAAAGGGGACAACCAAACTCCTGTAAACAGGAGAACTCCAAAACAACTAACAATCAAAAGCCCAAAGTAAGATAGAGGCCCAGTAAGATAAGGAAGACAGTGCATTTGCCTTGGGTTCCAGGTTGGAGAGCTTAAGTTCAAGAAATCTTTGTCTTATCACCAGCCAATAACAAAATCAAGAAATAGACATCCCAGGGAGTAAATCCCAGAGTTAGCATTATAAAGTATTAAAGTGTACAGTGTGCAATGAAAGAATGAAGGACAAAAAAAGAAATAGAAAATGATTGCCCATCCAAAGGAAGAGGATAAAAATCCAGAAAACACCAATGAAGAAGATAAGAATGTGGCCATACTGAACAAAGCCTTTTAAAAAATGATCTTCAAAATCCTTAAGAAAAGAAAGGAAAGTTCAAAGAAAGAACTACAGGATATCAGGAAAATAAGGAATGAACAATATGAGAGTTTAAGTAGAGACAGAAATTTTAAAAAGGAACCAAACAAAACTACTGGAATTAATGACTGCAATAACTGAGATGAAAAAAGCCCAAGAGGGTTTTAAGAGCAGATTGCTGTTGGCAGAAGAAAGAATCAGTGAACTTGAAGACAAGACACTTGAAATGAGTCAAGCTGGGGAGCAGAAAGAAAAAAAGAAATATTAAAAGCAAAAATAGCCTAACATAGTTGTGAGACACCATCAAGTACACCAATATACATGTTGTGGGAGTCCCAGAAGGAGAAGAAAGAGAGAAAAAGACAGAGGAATAGTCAAATTTAAAAAATGACAGAGAACTTCCTAAACTTAGCAAAAGATGTGAATATGCACAACCAAGTAGCTCAGAGAGCACCAAACAGGGTAAACATGAAGAAAAATACAGTCAACCTATATTGATTACACTATCAAATGTAAAGGACAAGGAAAGACTTGTGAAAACTGCAAGAAAAAGTCATGTGTTACTACAAGGGAGTCTCAATTAGATTTTGTGCTGTTTTCTCATCTGAAACCATGGAGGAAAGAAGGCAGTGGGTTGAAATACTTAAAGAGCTGAGGGAACACAAGTGCCAGTCAAGAATTTTTTTATGCAACAAGACCCTTTTTCAAAAATGAGAGTGAGATTAAGACATTCTCTGATAAGCAAAAGCTGAGAGAATGCATCACTAGCAGACTTGCCTACAAAAAATGATAAAAGAAGCTCTTCAGTCTGAAATGAAAGGACACTAGAAAATAGTTCAAAGCAGCATAAAGAAATAAAAACCTGATTAAAGGTAATCATTTGGGTAATTATAAATGCCAGAATTATTGTATTGCATTATTTGGTATGTAACTCTACATCTTACTTCCTACAAGTGCTAATATGCAAATTGTATAAAATATAATGATAAATCTATGTTATTGGAATACAATATACAAAGATATAAGTGGTAACAAGTACAAAAAATGGTGGGGGACAGAGAATTATAGGAAAAGTATATGTGCATGCTATCAAAGTTAATTGGTATGAAAACAAATATAAATGTTTTATACTTTAGATGTTAAACTTTAACTCAATGGTAACTACAAGGAAAACAGATGAAAATATATCCAGATAGAAATGAGAAGGCACTTATTGTGGTAAACCCAAGAAAACAAATAAATATAAAAGTAGGCTTTACTGGAATTTAGGGACAAAAAATATCTAAGATTTACAAAGGCTGAAAAACAAAATGACATAGGAAAAACCTGTATTATCACTAGTGACTTTAAATGTAAATGAATTAAACTCTCCAGTCAAAAGGCAGAGATTGGCAGAATGGATTAACAAGCATGACCCAACCACATGCTGTCTGCATATGCCGTAAAATCAAAGATACAAGTAGGTTGATGGTGAAAGGATGGAAAAAATATGCCGTGCAAGTAGTAAGCAAAAGAGCAAGAGAGCTGGAGTGACTATACTAGTAATGGATAAAATAGACTTTAAGTCAAAAACAGTTATGAGGGACAAAGATAGTCATTATATACTGATAAAGGGGACTGTTCAACAGGAAAATGTAAAATATCTATCAATCATCTATCTATCTATCAACCTATGTATGCAAATAACAGCAGAGCTCAAAATATATGAAGCAAATATTTATTTGAAGGGAGAAATTGATGCTTCTACATTAATAATAGAAGACTTTCACACACCATTCTCAGTAATAGATAGAACATCTATACAGAAAATCGATAAGGAAGTTCAGGGTTTGAATGACTCACAGAACCAACTAGACATAAAAGACATATGTAGAACACTGCACTCAATGAAAACAGAATATACATTCTTCTCGAGTGCACATGGATCATTCTCCAGGATAGACCGTATGTTGAATAACAAAACAAATCTCACTAAATTAAAAAAAAATATTGAAAACATACAATGTAGATTCTCTGACCACAACAGAATGAAGCTAGAAATCAATAACAAAGGGAAAAAGGGAATATTCACAAATATGTGGAAATTAAACAAAATACTCTTAAATAACTGATGGGTTAAAGAGGAAATCTGAAGTAAAATTAGGAAATATCTTGAAGTGAATGAAAATACAACATATCAAAACATATGAGATGCAGCAAAGGCAGTGCTGAGGGAGAAATTTATAGCTCTAAATGCCTAAATTAAAAAAGAAAAAAGGCTTCAATTCAGATACCTTACCTCAAAACTGGAAAGATCAGAGAAAAAAAGAACCAACTAACCCCAAAGCAAGTATAAGGAAGGTGATAACAAAGATTAGATCAGATATAAATGGAATAGAAAACAAACAAACAAAGAACAATAAAGAAAATCAACAAACCAAAATTTGGTTCTTTGAAAAAATCAACAAACTCGATAAAACTTTAGCTAGACTGACTAGGGGGTGCACGGAAAGAGGATATAAATAATAAAAATCAAAAGTGAATAGGGAAATTACCCACCTCACTGAAATAAAAAGAACTATAATTGAATACTCTGAACAACTGTGTGCCAATAAATGAGATAACTCAGATGAAATGGACAAATTCTTATAAACACACAAGCTACCTACATTGACTCAAGAAGAAAGAGAAGATCTCAACAAACCAATTGCTAGTAAAGGGATTGAATTAGTGTTCAAAAATCTTCCAACAAAGAAATGCCCTGGACCAGATAGACGGCTTCACAGGGAAATTCTACCAAACATTCCAAGGAGTATTAATACCAATTCTGCACAAACTCTTACAAAAAATTGAAGAGGAGGGAATACTCCCTAACTCATTTTACAAGGCCAACATCACTCTCATACCAAAACCAGATAAAGATATCACAAGAAAAGAAGAGTACAGACTAACTTCTCTTATAAATATAGATGCAAAAATCCTCAACAAAATTCTAGCAAACTGAATCCAACAGTAAATTAAAAGAATTATATACCATGATCAAATGGGATTTATACTTGGTATGCAAGATTAGTTTAACATAAGAAAATCAATTAATGTAATATACCACGTTAACAGAGTAAAGGAGAAAAAAACCACACGATCATCTCAATTGATACAGAAATGGCATTTGACAAAATACATTAACTTTTCTTGTTAAAAACACTTAGAGCTCTAGGAATAGAAGGAAACTTCCTTAAAAGGAAAATATGAACAGCCCACAGGTCTTTTATCTTCTTTATGATAAAAGACTGAAAGCTTTTCCTCTAAGATCAGGATCAAGACAAGGATGATCACTGGCTGCCACTGCTATTCAACATCGTACTGGTAGATCTAGCCACAGAAAAAGAAAGAAAAAAGAAAGAAAGAGAGAAAGAGAGAGAAAGGAAGAGAGAGAGAAAGAGAGAGAGAGAAAGAGAGGGGGGAAGGAAGGAAGGAAGGAAGGAAGGAAGGAAGGAAGGAAGGAAGGAAGGAAGGAAGGAAGGAA
>JAQZBX010019602.1:0-26101 GCA_029593785.1 Cabassous unicinctus | reverse complement strand
TGGTTGATTATTCATTAGCATTTTTGCTAATTTTCCTTAAGTGCCCTGTGGTGGTTCCCTTTGCCCCTTTTTAAGTTCTTGCAATTCTCCTCTGCCCCGTCTTGTTCCCAGTTCACCCCTAAGGTAGCAGCACACTGTAGAGATCTGGTACAAAGGGGTCGACTGTATCCTTTCGCATGCGCCCTGCTGCTTCTCTGCTTCATCAGTGGCATTGAGGCCTCACAAATATCTCAAATGGGGCCACTGTTACTTTTGTAGTAATTTATTTCAGACGAGTCAGCCAAAAGGCTTTTCTGGCTTCTCTGTGCTCTTGTTAATTCCACCACTCACTCTGACACTTTGCCACCCACTCTCCTTAGTTTCTTCTCTTCTCTGAGAAATAGATAAGTGCCACCAAAAAGGTTTTTTGAGCTAAGCTTGGCATCTTGTAACCTTTGCCTCTGGAAATTTCAAAGCTGCTTCCTCAATGAGTACTTCTTAACGGGGCCCATTCCTTTTATTTAGTGACTACTGTAAACAGATGGACCTGAGCAGCTTCAGTGCTATCCCCTTACATGTAGGCATGGGGGATTTCTACTTTTAAGATGAATGGTATCTGCTCTATATTGCATCATCTAGCAAACAGTTAGAATATACTGGATATTCGCTGGGTGCTGGCATCTGCACTGAGTGCCCTCCACAGTTAACCCCTCTTAATTCTCATAATTACCCTAGGTGACAGGCATGAACGTTATCTCCATGTTACAGATGAAGAAGCTGAAGTTTAGAAATGCCAAGTAACACATCTAAACACTAGAGCTGGGATTAAAACCCATACGCGTCCTACTCCAGAGCACTCTGCTGCTTCCCACTGCCTTGACAGTTAACAGCAAACACACACACCACTAGCCACACCCTGACTCCAAATCGTGGAGCTGCCTTCTCTTCCCCTTCCCAATCCTGAACTACCTTTAGGGAATGGACTTTCACCTGTACGGGCATAGATGTGAATAGGGAATGCGATTTGACGGATTAAGGCTCTCCTAGGACAACTGAAAGCTCGGTGGCCTCCTTTTTCCTGATATTCTCTGAAGGTTCCATTGGGCCACACAGAATGGTTGTTTCAGTTTCCTGCCTTCCAAATTCCCAGCCCACCTGGGCCGGCCGGCTTTGATTTTCCATTCTTGGAAGCTTCTGCCTGACAAGGCTGCTTGTCGGCACATCTCTGCACAGGGAGAGGAAAGCCACCCTGACTTGGGATGGGCCTTCCACTACTCACACATCTGCAGTTGACTTTGTTAGCCTTTCCTTTAGCAAAACTACACGTAACTGGAAGGCAGGTAGAGGAGGAAACGCTGGCCCTCTTATTTTTGTTGTTTGTTCTCTGTTTTCCCAGCGATCCAGTTTCATGCTTTTTAAACTTTAACAGAAAGATGGAACCCGCCAGGGAAAAATCAAAATCCTAAACAGAAAAGAACCAGGCGAAAGTAGATAGTTTTCTTTCCTATGAGGTTTCATCAAATTTTCCAGATTATGTTTGAGTTTAACTTCTAAAAACCACCATAGATTGCTGTGTTTATTTCCCAAGTTTCCATTTCTAACATATGACTCTCAATTGGGTGGAAAATTAAAATTCCTTCCTTCCACCTTTGAGCAATGTCCTTTCTGCTACAACAAAAGAGAAATGAGGAAAAATGGGCTAAATTCAGAATCAAAACTGAGAACATACATAAAACAATGCTATTTTGTTTGGGCTGGTGTTCCTAAATTACTTTTAACTTCTTTGGAGTGTAATATACATCCAGAAGAACGCAGAGCACATAAGCCTCCAGTTCCGTGAATTATCACACGGCAAACACCTGCACATTCACCAGGAAACAGGACACAGCCAAGCGTGGTCTTTGCCCTCCTCGTGTCCCCTGCCAATCAGCAACCCTTCCCCTGTTCCCAAAGGCAGTCACTCTCCTGTCCTCTACCAATTTCATTTAGTTTTGCTTGTTTTTGAACCTTAGGCAAATTGAATCTAGCTGTATGTACTATTTCGCGCCGGGCTTCTTTCACTCGTTGGCATGTGTGTGAGTTGGTCATGTTGTAGTGTGTTGCATTTTCGCTATTGTACACTATCTGCTGGTGACTGCACCACAATTTATTTACCCAATCTATTGTTGAATTTTTGGATTGTTTCCTATTTGAGGCTTTTACTAGTAATACCGTTACAAGCATTCTCGTACAAGTTCTTTGTACACATATGCATGCCTTAATGCTGGCTACATGCCAGGAGTGGAATTGCTGGGCTATAAAGAAACTGCATGTGAAACTCTGTTAAATAATACCAGACTGTTTTCCAAAATGGCTGAACCAATTCCTACTCCCAACAGAAGGCATTCGTCTGGTGGGGATTTGATAGGGACTTCGCAAGAAAGCGGCAGGTTTTGGAATAGGGAATGGGTGATGGATTCCAAAAGCTGTGGTACCCATTACCAAGACTAAAAGTGACTGGAGGATGCTGAGTGGAATCAGTTTGAGGCAAACCCTAGAGGTGTTCGGCCTCGGGCTAAGCAGCTCCGGCTCATTCTCCTGGGACCTCTGCCTTGCTCCTCCGTGCTCAGCTCTTTGACAGCGCTACCATGCTCTCCTGGCTGGGGGGCATTCCTTGTCAAGACTGCCGGGGAATTCAGGCAACAGCGGCCCCAGGCCTGGGCCCGCCCCCCCTCCGGCCACGCTCCAGCCTGAAGGGCAAGCAGTGCTCAGGGTCAAGGGGGCATGGCCCCTTCCACACATGCTCCAGGTAGGTCCCGGGCCCTCAGAGCTCCCTGTCCAAACAGGCCGCACCCACTTGCAGCGTAGGTGTGGACGTCTCCCCTGGGCCTGCCTCCCTGACACAGCTAGTACTGGCGGGGGGGCATCCCAGACCCAGACAGCCCGGTGGCCACTTGCAGGGGGTATGGATAGACTTTGGACATGAGGCGGGGGGAAGGGGGTAGGGTGTCTCCAGGCACGTGTGTCAGCGCCCAGCACTGTCTGCTGACTGCCACGTTAGGCGTCTGAGAACTTGAATTCAAATCTGGCCTGCCCAATACGTTTGTCAAGATAGGAAGATTAAATTTCTTTTATTTAACAGTTTGTTAGCTTGATTTATTGCAGCTTTCAGATCTTCAGGTGTTCGTGCCCTGTGTACCTTGGTTGCCTGTTCCAGGTAGGTTCTGGCTTCTGCTGCCCATCTGGCTGGGATTAAGTAATTCCCGGCAGCTTGCCCAAGCCCCCCTACTAACCCACTGACTGCTGCCAACCCTGCCTAAGAAGATGCGGCGCTGAGAGTGTCATCCGACTCCCCGTGCTCTAAGGGCTCTGCCACGTGTCTTCATTAATACTGCACAACAGCTCCCCCTCCCTCTTCCTCCACTAAAACACAAGGAGATTTTTACTGGCTTTCTCACTGGTCAGAGCAACATCTTAAGTTATAACCTGAAGAACATCCCACCTCTCTAATGACTTGAATCAAGAGAAAAAAAACCGATAACCCAGAACCTGTCACAAATATCACCTTGCAATGAATACTTTAAAGTTATAATTTTCATTACTCAGTGCATTTGAAAGTTGGAGGTAATCCCTATGTTAATTTGCAGGAAGATTTAAGCTTAAGGGAAAATGTTGCATATTTATATAAAGGAATTTTGGGCTCAAAAATTTAATCAAACTCTGTAAATAACTAATTGCTCACCAACTCCAGGGACCTAAATTTTATAGAAAATACAGAAGAATGAACTGGCAAAATGGCTTAACATGTAACTTAATTTTCCCTCTTAAGATTATGGAGGATTATTGGATTTTTATGTATTAAGATGGAAAAAATATTTTCAAGCTGATGGTGGAATTCACCTTGATGAGAGGACAGGGTTTTGGGGACTCACCGTGTCTTTCTCCCTTGTGCAGGGAAAGTTCTCTTGGGTGTGGTCTACATGGGACAGGAGCTGCTCTGGGTGTTTGAAGGTTCTGGGAGCAGCCTGTGGAAGAGGAGATGTGGGGAGTGTGGGAGACAGAGAAGGAACATCAGCCGGCTAAAAGTCCCGAGGTGGGGAAGGCGGGGGGGTATGTTTAAGAACAGCGATATCTAAGACCGAGATTCGGTTTCACATTATCTGCTATGCATGTTACTCTCCTGCCTTCCCTCTACAAAAGTTTTAGTACTTGATCTCTACACAACACCGCTTTGTGCAAGTAGTATTTTTGGTAATCTATAAGGGAGGGTTATCCTTAGTTAGGTCATATAAAATAGAAAGTAAACATTGACCATAAGAGCACACAAATGAAATGGGAAATTCTCTGGAAGTAAAAAGTAAGGATAAGGTATGACTTCAAGAAACATAATCTTTAGAATTCTTGGAAATATCAGTGACAATCAAAAGGCAGTGGTCCTACCATTTGTGGGACAAGTGCTGAGGCACTTAAACGTCAGTTCTGGAGGAAAGGTGATGCTCTAGGTCGGGGAATTTGGGGCTATCCAGAACGAGGCACTTGGGCCCTCTTTATAAGTTCAACCTGCCCTTATTTTATAGAAAGTATTTTACAGACCACAGTAAATAGACATGATTAAAAATGATTTCATTCTTTATAGAACACGAAGTTTCAAGACTGATCGGTTCATAGACTGAAGGCCATGATGAATTAGGTGCGGGCATGAGTATACCCGTGTTCTCAGCGTGTTATGGACCGAATCACACCTCTTGCAAAGACGGACCCTTTAAAGATGTTGTTAGTCAAGATGAGGCCAAACTGAATCAGGTGGGCTGTAATCCAGTGGACTGGAGAGCTCATAAGCAGAAGAAGTTTAGGCACAGGAGTAGGAGGAGACAGAGGGGAGGGCCACGTGACAGAGGCAGAGGTTGAGTCATGGGTGGCCGGAAGCCACCGCCAGAACACGGCAGGTTTCAGAGAAAGCGTCATCTGCCGGCACGTTGATCTTGGATGTCAAGTCCAAAACTGTGAGGCAATCAATTCCTGCTGATTTCGCCGACGTCTGTGGTAGTTGTTATAGCAGCCCTGGCAAACTAAGACGGTGTGGTCCCTGTGCTGAGAGAAACGCAAGGGCTACGTCAGACCCAGTTCCTGCTCCACAGACTGGCGGACGACGCCATCACCTGAAGCCACCGAGGCCTGGGTGCTTAGGCTTGCCTGGAAAGCAACGGGAGTGCGGGGAAAGGAACGCTCCGGGGAGATCCAGATACTGGGGAAAGCTGAGCTGTACCCCGAGGGAGGCCTAGGCGGGACAGGGAGCTGGCAGGAGCTGTGGTCTTCCAGCTTGAGGAGATGAGCAGGCAGGCACAGAGCCGAGGTCCAGCGTGGAACGAAAGGCCCCGCCCCAGTCGGTGGTTCTCCTTGGGGAGCACCCTGCAGCGTCCTTGCTTGTGGGGCAGGGCAGGCAATGGAGAGCTTTGAAAGACCAAGCGGGGACTCCAGACTTGCTGTGGCCGACAATGAGGAACCACGATGTATTATTGGACCTCATGAAGGAAATTTAATAAGTGGACTTCTAAAAATATTTGCCTGACAGCTAGGCTGCAGGGTGGCCATGTCAGTGGAAAGTTGAAGGCAGGAGGAAACAGGGGCCCAAATCCAGCCTCGAGCAATCTGTGACCTGCCCAAGACTGGGGGATCCCGGAGTGGTTGGAGGACCTCAAGGGACCTTTCCACGCTGCAGTCCAGCTCCTTGAACATTTTGCCTTTAAGAGCCTTTCCCAGGTTAAAGCACACCATTTAACAGAGGTCTGGCTATCGTGTTATTCTGCCCACAACACGTCTTTTACACTTTCTCTACTGGAGACAATTCTTCATCCAGCATTGTAACAGAAGCCCCTTTCAAGAAATCTACTTCTCAGCTTGAGATATGGAACCTGTTCCCTGGAGGACTCGTGCCATTTAGGCTTTTGATAGGAAAGGTGAAGGTGAAGGCTAGAACCCAGTGCTTCTTGTCTCCATGGTTTCCAGGGCCGCAGAGCATAGGAGGTGAGGACAGTGCAGGTCACGCCAGGTACTTGGATGCAAAACTGGGTCTGGCCTGGCAGGGCTGGTGACAGCTGTTGTGGGTTTACAGTGATATTTAACATCTGATGAATGAATACAAAATGTATTGCAGGCATTGTCTATGTGATGGTGACGTAATTTATGCTCCGACCGCGAAACCGCAATAAGCCAATAAATCCAGGCCAATGGCAAGGAAATCCCAGATGTGAGCCATTCTGCAAACTGAGTACATGGGCTTCAGTGGATTTATGATGTCTCTGTTTCTGACTCCTTTCTACCATTTTGGAGATTAGTTCCTCTCTTAAATTCTATCCTGCAAAATGTGCAAGCTAAAAATGCCTCAAGAGCTTTCTTCATCATTAAACCTCAGATTAATTTTAGCATTTGAAAATGCAAAGATGCCAGAACTTTAAGAAAATATGACTTTGCTGTGTATTTTATTAATCACCAGTATCTCTGTCTCCAGAGATAAATGGTACTGTAATCAGAAATCCAGGGAAGCGTTTTCCAAGTTGATTTAAGTGGGTTCCTGGGGGTCACTTACAAAAAGTGAAAACATTTGCTCATTATTCCGAATACACTAAGTTACTAAAAGGTTATTTCTCATTTTATGTCTTCTCATTTTATGATCTAATAATTCAAGCTATAGTTTTAAATCCTCAATTAAAGAAGGATTGGGAAGCCATGCATTTGTAAGAAAAATAGGCTTTACTTACATTTATATGAAGTCGTTTTATAAATGCAAGTAGTATTTAGGCAAAGACAGAGAAAAGGAAAAATTTGAAAGTGTATTCAGAGCACCCAAGACTCATAGAACAAATATTTAACAAATAAATGAGTGAAAGAAAAGCCTCATGGAGATGTGAGCAATAGTCTTACCAATTTTAAGTTTACAAAGCAAAGCCTCAGGATGCTAGTTTTTTCTCTTCAACTAATCGAGCCCACCAAATGCAAGTTAGTGTCTGAGGAAGAGCCTCAAGCTGTTTGAAGCACAGGTAATTTAATAAACTTAGTCAGGTTAACATAGGCGAGACAAGCAATTATCACTAACTGGGTTTCAGTCCCATTCCTAGTGAGGAGTACACAGGGTGGAGGGCTTATTGGGGTAACTTCAGTTTAAAAGTTAATGGGAGTAGTTTTAGGTTCTGCCTAAAAGAAAGGTGGTGCATTTCCCTTTCACACAACTTCGATTCCAGCATGTCTTTATCATCGGCCTTCCGGAGTCCTGCAGCTGCAGGACATGCTAGGGAGTCTTCCTGTCAATAAAAACAAAGTGGGTGCGGATGTGGCTCAAATGGTTGGGCGTCCGTCTCCCATACAGAGGGACCTGGGTTCGAACCCTGGGACCTCCTAGTAAAATAAAGAAAAATATAGAAGGCGCGCAGGCTGCCAGGCCCCGTGTGCAGGTGCGCCATCAGGCCCTGCTGAGCCATGCAGCAAGATGATGACGTAACAGGAGAGTGACACAAGGGAGAGCCAAGACAAGACGCACTAAAAAACTGGGAACTAGGGTGGCACAGGCAGTAGGATGCCTCTCTCCCACATCGGAGGTTCCCAGGATCGAATCCTGGTGAAGACAGGAGGAGAAGGATGAGATGAGAGGGCAGGAAACAGACACAGAGAATTGCCCAGCGAATGGACACACACACACACATACAAACAGCAAAAATGGAGGGGGAGAGGGGGATTAAAAATGGATAAAAGTAAAATAAATAAATCAATCTTAAAAAGAAAAAACAAAGCAGCTTGGGCAGCTCCCAGGAAAAAGGGATAAGCATTTCACGCACACATTTTGTGCAAGAGTTGGACGTAACCTCCGCCAACTTTGAATCTTCTCTTCAAATCAACCAGGAGTTCAGAGGCTTGCTGGTCAGAGATGTTTCCTCCGTAGTTGTATCCCCGGACACAGACCCGGATTCAACGTGCAGCGTGTAGTTAGTGCTGGGAAAATGTTGACTTGAGTGACCAGCGCAGCTTCTTACGTCTATTTGGTCTAAGTCTTTGTTTGCTGTCTCTTTGTCGCCTACACATACAGGGAAGGTTCAGAATTACATAATCACAGTAATTTGATATTGTAAAAATAATAATGGTTGAAAACAACGACATGTACAATTGTTTAGCGTGTAAGCCGCCCCCCTGAGGCTGTCTGTGGCAGAATGCAGGCTTGTTAGAACCTTTGCCTACAGCCCAAGGGATTCCCAAGTAGATTCTTTCTCTATCTGAGTGATTTCAGTCTTCACTGATAAGCCTTCCTTTGGGGAAAAGAAAAACAAGCTGGATTAGAACTTGTTCACAACACCCAGAGGATGGCACACTTTGATTCTAACTACCTTCATCGATGATATTTATTTTTGCTGAATTTTGTGCTTTGAAAAAGTTTCAAGCAAGATCCAAAATACAGAGCTGGAGAGGCAGAATAACAGCAGGCAAGAGCCAGCAAATGTAGGTTCAAATATGGCTCTGCTGTGTGACCTTGGGTAAGTCACTTGACTTCTCTGTGGTATCCACTGCTCATTTGAAAATGAGGTTAATAATAATATTACCTAATTCATATGATATTGTAAATATTAAGTGATATATAAGTACCTACACAGCGCCTGGCATATAATACATTGTATGCGAGTATTAGCTTTGGGGACTTTACAAGAAGTGCGGGTATGAGGGAAAATAACCTGCTTATCAAGAACTGCAGCAACTTCATGAATGTGAGCATACATGTGCTAGAAAAAGATAGAGGAGAAGTATATTCCAATAACATCGGGGAACAAATACTTTACAAACATATAATTATTGAATTACAGTATTCAAAAATCAGAACTATTGGTAGCATATTTAATTGGAGGAAACAATTCTAAGGAGAGCTGGACTAGACAATCACTTAGAGCAGAGCTTTTCAGCCTTGTGCATGTTAGAGCCACTTTGGGGGGCATATTAGACTCATACTGGGGCCCAGGCCCCTAGCTTTGAGAAGCAGCCTAGGCGACAGAGATGCAAAGTGGCGCTAGAGCAGAGACCGGGGAAATGAATGCGGGACAAGAGCCGGCTTCCGGGGTGGGAATGGGATTTGGATACGCTGCCCGGGCAGCTGGAGCCACGGTGATTTCACTCGGCGTTACTACACCACAAACCAGAACACTCTATTGACATCAGATCAGTCTCATCAACATGTTACTGAGTGCTTCTGTTTCACAAGAAGGAGGTGTTTATTTTCAATTCCACTGTGGTCTTTGCTCTGACACAGGGTGAGAGTAACGGTTTCTATGAAGGAAGGTAATCCTAGGCAGCAATTCTGTTCATCACAGTGAGTTTTACTTTCAAACTACTGGGAAATCCTATTTTCTTACGGTTAGACCATCTTTCCACACACACACTCCCACATGCACATTCTCCGTCTTTTCGCAGATGTTTCAAAATATTAAAATAAACAAAATCAGCATAAAATTACTAAATTTAGTGCACTCCTAGCCGCCACGCTTCCAACTTGTTAAAGCACTTTGGTAGGAAGAGGTAGAGACTAATAAAGGAAAAGGTTTAACTTGGTGGGAGAGTAAATTAATACTGTGTGTCCAAAGGAAGCCTGAACTAGATGGCTGAATCTTTATAAGTGAAACCGACGAGATGCAAAAAATCGTCCCATTTCTGAGATCAGGCTCAGCCCAGAAGGAAAGGGGGCTTTCCTGAAAACCTGATTAAAATTTACATTACCTAATAAAGAGAAGCGTTGGAAATTGTGGAGAAAACCTAACATCAGGAATATTCACTTTCTGTACATTAGGAAGAACAGGTCAGAGTCTGGGAGATTTGGAAGTGCAGATGCTGTATCTTTTGAAATTTGGTCTCATCAAACCAGGAGAATGGAGGTATTCCATTCACAGTCTGCAATGTTCCTTATTTCAGCTCAGCTGTTTTTCAAAGCTTCTAGCCGATTAACCCAGTGTCATTTTTCAAAATAAGTTTTCTTCTCCAATTTGTGATGTAATCTTGAATTATTATAATGTGAAGCTGTTTTAGAGATTTAATTCTTATTGCAACTCCATATATGCTGCGCTCTTCCTGGACTATTTTGCATCATCTGCAGCTCTTTATTTTTTCACATCAGTATTGAGCTTGGTAACTGTATTTCTAAACTATATTTTACTATCTGGCAAGACAACTTCCCTAGCCTTCCTCTTCTTTTCCAAAAATTACTTAGCTGTTTTAACTGTTTGTTAACTTATAATTACTTTAAAAATCCTTCATCAACAATTTAAAGAAAACCCATTGAGATGCTTATTGAAACCACAAGAAACTTATAAATTATTTTGGAAGTGATTAATATGTTTTCATTACTATACCTGCCAATTTAAGAACATCCTGTTCCTCTGAAATTGTTGGTTTCTGAGACCTCTCAGTAAAAACAGTTGCCTTCTTGTTTAGGACATTTCTGGTTACTTGTTGATTTTTGTTGCTACGGTGACTGGCATTTTTCTATTCTGTTATTGTTGCTACAAGTGAATCCTCTATTTATACAACCAAATGGTTTGCAAATAATTGAACGTTTTCTCTTTCAATAAATTTACCTCTTAATTCTGTTTTGTCCTGAATTTGCTAAAACTTCTAGAACATATTAATACAATGATGACTGGCATCTTGGGTTTGTCTTTTAGTTTAATGGAACTGCCTTGAATAGCCACATTTTAAGTGTGATGTTGTCTACTGATTTAAGGTCGATGTTATTTGCATAATCTTGTAAGAAACTACCTGGCATAGCCAGCCTCCAAGGTGCCCCTAATGAGTCTTACCTCCTCCAGTCACATCTCTGTGTGATCCCCTCCCATGTTGAATAAGGCCGACCTGAGTAACCAATAGAGACATTGCGGAAATGATGATTTGTGGCTTCTGGGGCTGGTTCAAAAAAGGCATTGAGGCTTCTTCCTGGAACTTTTTCTTTGGATCACTCCCTCTGGGGGAGGGGGGGCGGGGAGTGAGTTCCTGTGCTGTTGAGGACCCTGCCCAGGGCTAGCACTGTCTTACCCCAAGCTAGCCATAGCAGTTTGGCAGTTTGATGTAATTATGAATTCCAAAAATAGATATTGGATCATGCTTGTAAACTAATGCTGCTAATCTGGGCATGATTAAGTTATGATTAGGGCGCTAACTGGGCCACGTCAGTAGGGCGTTGAGCCCCACCCCTTGGTGGGTTGGGAATCAAATATAAAAGACACGGCAAAGGACAGAGTTGGAGCAGTTCTGATGTTGGAGTTCTGGTGAGGAAGGAGAGAAGGCCCCGGGATAGAGATGAGCCATTCGCCTGAGAGTTCACAGCTGGCCTTGTGGAGAAAAGCAAAGCCTAGAGAGCCTCTGAGTCTACAGCTGACCTTGTGGAGGAAACAGAGGAGCTGAGCCTGGAGAGAAACGCAGCCCCGGGAAGAGAGGAACCCAAGAAGCCTGAACCCTGGCAGACGTCGGCAGCTGTCTTGCTCCAACACGTGGCAATGGACTTTGGTGAGGGAAGAAACTTATGCTTTATGGCCTGGTATCTGTGGGCTTCTACCCCAAATAAATACCCTTTATGAAGACCAGCCCATTTCTGGTGTTTCGCATCAGCGCCCTTTGGCTGACTCGCACACTAGCCTTCAGCTGTCAGCAGCCCTGGCAACATCTTGACGGCAACCTCACGCAAGTCTGAGTCAGAATCACACAGCCAGGTCACTCCTAAATTCCTCACCCACAAAAACTTTGTGAGATAATAACTATTATTGGTCTAAATTGCTAAGTTTTGGGGTTATTTGTTATGCAGCAATAGATAACTAATACACTTCAGAGATTGGTTTTAAAATAATTTAAATCAGTAACGGTCACAATGATATTGAATATCTTTTCAACATATATTGAGATGATTCCCTTTTTTCTTCTATTTGTTTTATCAAAGTGATGTTTTATTTCATTACTTTTTCTGATATTACCCATCCTTGTGCTCTTGAATAAAGTCTTCTTGATCAAGCAGATTATTCTTTTAATATACTCTCTAATTTTATTCATTTGGAACTTTGTATATATTATATTATTAAGTGGTATTGGACTAAAGCTTTCTTTTATTAAAATAAGGATTATCCTAGTTTTATAAAATAATCTAGTAATTTTTTTTTCTATTATTAATTATACCTTAAAGGGAATTATCTATCCCTGAAAAAGCTTAATGGAACCAGACCATGAAATTATGAGAACCCAGGGCCTTTAGGTTGCATATTCTTTGATAACTTTCTCAAATCCTTCATTGTTAGTGGTCTATAAAGATTTTCTACTTAATCAGTTTTCAAGGATTATTATGTTATAGAAAATATTGATTAAAACACTCAGGTTATTAGCCTATATGATTGCTGTTGGTAATATTTTTTCTTATGGTTTCTAATAATCTGGCTGAAATAAGAAATGAATGTGGAGAAACTAAATTTGTAACAGAATTAAACATTTAGTGGGAGGAATGGAGAAGGTTTTCCTATTTCTTGAGAAATCCTTCGTACTACGAACTTGCCTTGGGGAATGATTTAGCTACTTTACTCAAGTGAAGATGTGTCCAACATTCTTCTGAAAGGGTCAGAAGGAATTGGATGGTGGAATCCAAAGATAATCTGGGGGAGGCGGGTGTGGCTCGATCGATGGAGCTCCTGTTTGCCATGTGGGAGGCCACGGGTTCGCTTCCCGGGGTCTCCTTGTGAGGGCAGGCCGGCCCGCGCGGCGCAGTGGGCTGATGCAGCGGGACCTCACAGCAAGGGGGAGATAAGCAGACACAGAGAAGACACGCAGCGAATGGACACAGCAAGCACAAGCAGCAAGGGGGGGATAAATAAATAAATAAATAAATCTTTAAAAAAAAAACAAAGATAATCTGGGAAGCTAAATTAAGAAAGATCCAGAAATCCTGCTTCCCACTCCCCCAAAGAAATACAGTTGGAATAAGTTATATGGAAACATTAGGCCTCTGAAGAGGAATTAGTTACTTGGTGGCCACTTCAAAGACCCGGTGAGGCTCCAAATTAAGAGGAAAGTTGAAAGCACTTGGGCTGTATTCCCGTAGGGGCGTGTGCGCTGCCCTCGTCCCTGCCCTGCCAGCATTCTCCTCACTGTCCCATCTTGGCCACAGCTTCCACTGGGCGCCTTACTTTTACTGACATCTCAGTCAAGGGGATAGAAAGTTTCCCCCTCGACCTGAGAGGCTTGGAGTGATGCACTTTCTGAGTGGCTTGAGCCGTCTCAACTCTGCCACTTGCTCAGCACTTGAAGCCATATTCAGAAAGGTTTCTGACTTAGTCAGTACAAATGTTCTGTCTTATAACGCCCTGAAAATCCTATCAAGGAGAAAGGTTTCCCCCCACACACGAGACTATAGTCATTAATCAGGATACGGGGAAGCCATGGCTCAGCTGCTTTGGCTTCATGCCGTCCCCGTTAAAGGAACTTACGGGTGGAACCTAACTGCAGAAATGGCTTAATCCTGTGGCGCCCAGTCGATTGTTTTCTGCAACAACCTCTTCCCCCAGGGAAGCAGAGAGGGACGGTCACCTTACCCTTTGGCTTCCAGGGCTGGCGGCCGTGCATGCAGGTGCCTGGTGCTTCTCTTACCCGCTCTGCAAATCTGGACACTTTTTGTTATTGTTCTGGTCTCTGAAGGCTCTTGTTTCCCTAAACTGTCAGTGATATATCCGGCCTACTTTTTGCTAACAGCTGCAGTGGAAATACAACATTCGTCTTTCCCTGTGCTCCCTGTTTTCCCAAAGCCACGGGTGAGAGGCCCTCCTTGCTCTGGAGGCCCAGTGTCATCAAAAAGCTGTTATTTTTACCATTCCAGACAGTAGACGGTAAAATGTATATCTACATAAATATAAAACAACTTAGGATTCTGGTGATCATCACAGAAAACGTTACTAATTTCTGAAGCCCACTTAGTTTCTGATCCGTGCTTGGGAGGCGCCACCCGTTGCAGCATCTGTCACTGCGAACTGTCCTGAAAGGTTTCTCTCTGGAAATCTTGTCTTTTCTCCTCTTTCAGGTTCAAATAATCTTCTTAATCTTTAGACCACCAACGTACTCTCCTCTTTGCTGGCGGTGTCCTGGAGGCTGAGATCTATCCGGTTTTCCCTGAGCGGCGGAGCAAGCGCGCGCGGACTTGGTGTCCAGCCGGGGCAGGAGCAGGCTGGGGCCCAGCGCGCCCGGGCGACCCGGCGCCGGGGGTCCGCAGGGCATTTACTTCCAAGCCCTGTTCCTGAGTTTCCATGACCGTAAACCGGAATGATGACAATACCCGCCTCCCGCGTTTTTTTAAAATATCAAATGACACACGCACAATTTTTATGAAAGGTTTGATACCAGGAGATGCTAATTGCGAGGCTGCAGCTGCGCGTGCCCCGGGGCGGACCAGAGCTGCCCCTGCCCCCGGGAGCGCCCCTGCCCCCGCTCCCCTGGCCCAGGGATGCCCGCGCTTTTACTCTCTTTCTTTCACATGAACCTCCAGTCTTGCCCGTGGCTTGAATTATTTAGCGGCAGAGTATCCACTTGTAAATTCTTCATCATCTCTGGGTCAGTTGCCTTCCCTTTCTCATCTCTAACTTTGCTTTTGTGTTTTGTTCTTGTTATGGATTAAGTTTGCTAGGATTTTACTATTTTAACAAGATTTTTAAGATGATTAGCTTTGGAGCAGGAGTATAGGAAGAGGTGAAATGCCTTAAAATGTTGCAGAAGGAAGGAAAGCAGGATTTTAAAAAATAGGCTTTGGGTTCTATGTATTTTACCATTTTCAGTTTTGTAATTTTTTTCAACTTCCAAATTTTAATTTTTCCACCATTTTGTTTTTGTGCTTTTTTTCGTACCACTTAAGTTGAATGTTTAATTGATATTTTTCCTCAAAAGGTATATGGTCTTTCCTGTGCTAACTAATAAATAATCTTAAAATCTTAACTGTACACAGGACCTCCACATTTGCTAATGTTGCTTTTTCTTGATGGAGACATAAGCCATTTCCTTTGTAATACTCTCCCTGCTGTCTTAAGCGTCTTTAAAAATGGATAGGCTTTTGAAAAGTGAGTTCCACAATGATCTCTTACAAGATGATTGCTTGAACTTACTTCTGGTACAGGGCTTTTTATTTTGGGAAAAAAGATAGGAAAATAAGAGAATTTATCTTGATAAAATGTTCTCTCACCCCTTTCCTTCTTCCTGGGTCATGTTTTCTCTTCACCATGGAATTTGCATTTTCTATTGCATGTGCCTATGTCAGTGTCACTTAGAATGGCAAATGTAGTTCAAATCTGTGTTGCCATTAAAACGCAACATGTGCCAACTCTCATGGCTTATTAGAAGGAAAATGAGATAGCCTGTTCTTGTTAGAGGACTGGGTCGACTTAGATTGATCCCTGACTTAGTTACCACCAAAGGAACCAGAGGAAAATGTTAATTTGTCTGTGTCAATGCTGGTTAAAAAGGTGTGAGAAAGCCGCACTGCACCATCTACACCATCGTTAAACAGCTCTGCTCCTCAGCCTCCAAAAGGGCATGAAATTGAATTTCTCTGTGTTGCTTTGCCCTCCACTGTAATTTATTGACATCACCAGGAGTGTCTTTTAGTTGCAGCACAGACCTTACTTGTACATGCCCTGATTCCTTTTGAGTCTTCTTGATTCCTTTTGCTAAGACAGCTTCTGGATATTTAGCTACACACACATGAAACAGGCTAGTTTTCTGTCCTTGTTTACCCACCTTCCAACACGTTAGACACTCTAGAATTATTTGTGTGTCTAGTGCATTTTCTAAAATTTCTGCAGGATCGGAGTGAGTTGCCTCCCTCTGTTGGTAACTCTAGAGCCTGAATCCAGAAAGCATTGTGATGCAGTTAGAAGATGTCTGTGTTGTAAAGGACAGAAAAAGGCAGGGCTGGAAAGGCAATGGGAGAGGAAAGGAGGTGAGGAGAGAGTTTTCCTTTCTTTAGGGGGCCTTTGCCCTCCCCCTGAGTGTGCTCCCCGCTTCCTGTGCACGCCTGAGATACTCTGTTACTTCCGCTGGGACAAGATGGAACATTGTTTTCCTTCTGCATAGCCTTCTGCATTTGCATCAAGAGTAAGTGAGGCATCTCCGTGTCTCCTCTGCCAAGGAAAGTTCTCTGCAGCATTGTTCCCCAGGATATTAGGTTCAAGGCATAGTTTAAGGGGCACAAACAGTGCCCCTTCACATCCAAAACATCTTCTGCACTGACCTGCAAATATGCCTGGGAGGTTTTACCTGAATTAAAACCTTATAGCATTGGATAAGAGTGACAGATTAGCTAGCTAGACTATTAGCTGGAATTAATTTATCACTCCCTGCTCGCTGGATGGGGAAATGAGACCCAGAATAGAAATATTTCCAGGGTAGAAGAAGTGGGGAGACATACGGAGCCCAGAGCTCCTTGAAGCTGTGCAAGTTGTTCAGTCCTTCTGTTAATCATCTTTTGCTGCTCATCTGCCATGTGCCAGGAGCTGCCAGGTGATGAGATAACAAAGTCGAGTAAGTCCCAATCGGGGGCCACCATGCAGCTTTGGCTGGTGGAAGCAGATGGCAGTGCTGGAAGAGGCACCTTGAAAACGGCATTGGTTGGGGAGGGCATCCTGAATTTTTGTGCCCAAGGCACGTGCCCTGTGGAGTCATGGGCAGGGCAGGGCAAGGCGGATACCGAGCCTTCACCGCCTCCAGCAGCAGATGGATTTCGGCTGTTGAACCCCCAGCACAATTCCCTAGCCGGGATTCTTTATATTTTGCGCACTCAGCCATCACCAGAGACTTCTATTGCAGCGTATCTGGAGTGTAGCTTTTCTCCTAAGCCTGGGTTCTTCTCAAGAATGGCAGACTTGAAACAAATCTATCAGAAACACTCTCTAGATAGCTTACCAGAGAATGGTGCTAATTCACCCGTAAGCTTGAGAAAACAAAAGCACTTCAATTTCGTCTGAATTTAAAAAAAAATTCCAATGGGATTTTTCTGCAAATGCAGAAGTACCCTTTGGCAAAATTCACTCCAGGCTTTGAAATTCATTCCAAAGCACACTGGCATTTATCTGTGATTTAGAAAAGGGAAAATTGCTTTCCTTTTTGTTCTTTAAAATTTATGTAACTACTAAAGGGGAAAACGAGAGTACATGAAGTATGGAAATTGAATTGTTATCCAGTGGAGCTCATTTCCTTTTCCAGAGAGTCAAGTGTCATTTGCATTTGAGTTGATGAGTCTCCGGGTTCCTTACAGAGATTTTTTTTTCTTTCTCCCTCTTACATTCTTCAAATTAAATTTTTGTCATTTAAGGAATTCTAGTCATTTTCCTCTTAGGCAGGAGGGGCAAAACTAGTAATCAGGGTCTCTGAGAAATAAGTAGGTGAAATGACTGTATTTGAAAGTAGGATTTGGTACTCACCAAGAGATTGCATGAGAGTAAGTGGGGAAAACAAAGTTCAGGCTTTGGAGGATTGTGATGAGCCCTGACACTGCCTGGAATGGAGCATGAGCCACTGGGGTTGGAAATTAGGAGGCGTGGGTGGCTTTCCTGAGAGCAAGGAAGAGATTTCATTTCTTTATAGGGTCTTCTGTGCATTAAGTGAGCTTTATGTTAATTTTCATTTCTCTGATCGCAATTGGTGTTTGTTTTTAATTTTCTACGGAGGACAATGAGAAATAGTATTGGGTAAAAGCTCAGTTTCGTCCTCACCGTGTTTCCAGCTCACCATCAGCCTGGGGTATCAGCTTAGGTCTGCAGGCAGCGGGGTTTTATTCAGCATCCACTAATTGGGCAGCTAAGGATCGTCCCACAGGCCCCCTCCAACCAACTGATAGTGGTTGCCTAGGAATTCTCGAGAAGGATTTTCATTTATTCTTTAGGTTCAGAGTCAATTAGCACAGCCCGCCCTGGGTGCCGAGGGAAGGGCACAGCTCACATACTTTGGTTTCTGCGACCCTGGATTAGAAGTTTGACTTTTGCTTCAAAAGAATCTAATCGATTTCTTCATTTGAGGGTAGCCAGTGCTAAAGATGGGTTCCTCCTGTCCTGTGATTCCCAAACCCCTGCGAGCATCAGAATCCCCTGGGGCCTGGGTACGGACAGCTGGCCCTGCCCCCAGGATTTCTGAGCCCGAGAGTCTGGGGCAGGGGCTGAGAATGTGCGTTTCTAACAAATTCCTGGTTATGCTGACAGTGCTGCTCCCGGGACCACACTGGGAACCGCTGCACTAGGCACCTTGGCCCGCCCCACAGCCTCTCTCTGCAGGGGCTTTGGGAGTTGCCCAATTGCATCACGTATCGATACCAGATAGCACCATGTATCAATACCCAATAACATCACATATAATACCTGTTAGCACCATATATCATTGCCCAATAGCATCACGTGTCAATGCCCAATAGCATCACGACTCAATGCCCAATAGCATCATGTCTCAATGCCCAATAGCTTCACATCTCAATGCCCAATAGCATCACGTATCAATGCCCAACTGTATCACGTATCAATACCCAATAGCATCATGTATCCATGCCCAATAGCATCACATGTCAATACCCAATAGCATCACACATCAATACCCAATAGCATCACGACTCAATGCCCAATAGCATCATGTATCCATGCCCAATAGCATCACATGTCAATACCCAATAGCATCATGTATCAATGCCCAATAGCATCACATATCAATGCCCAATTACACCATGTCTCAATGCCCAATAGCATCACATATCAATGCCCAACAGCATCACGTATCAATGCCACCACCCCCACCCGGTAACTTCCGGATGACAGGGGGACCGTGTGTGCTGGTGCAGTTGTCAGGGGAGGCGAGGGGGGAGCTGGCAGGAGCAGACCCCTTCCACAGGGCGCCCCACCCTCCGCTTGACAGCAATCAAAGGGCTGAAGCAGAAATGAGGGGAAAGCTCTAAGGAGTTGGGGCGGGGAAGGCATGCACTGATTCTTCTTCAATGTTCTCAGGGAATGAGGCAGATATTTAAAAATTAGAGAGTAAATAAAACATACCAGTTTGAAAGAGATATTTTTGTCAAATGCCCCTCGCGTGGAGGCTGTCCAGCCCTCTTGCCTGCATAACTGAACTATTCCCGCCAGAACACTTGTTCTCTTGTCAGCTAGAGGGGTTTCCGTGACTGCTCACACGGGATTTTCCTGGCCTTCCCCCCTCACACGCGCCACCATATGATGTGAACCATCAGTTATTAGTCACAGAAATAACAGCCAGAAAAGGTCAGGCTGTCAGTCTAACCTTCTATTTCATTTGTGGATATTTTAAGCACATCTCATTAAAACCTGCTGTTTTTTCTCTCTTAGGGTAAATATTGAGCTTAATGGTCTTGGGGGAAAATATTTGTATTGCTCCCAACACATGTGATTACTAAATATCAAAATCCTTCTCATAGAGCAATTTCTGCCATAGTGAGTAGAACATTATTTAATAACTAGATTTGAATACTGGATTTCACTTAGTAACCTCAGAGTTTATTGATTCATTCAGCAGATATTTATTAGGAACCCATTTTGTTTCAGTTGTAGAGATTTGGTGTTCGGGAAAAAAAAGTCCCTGCCCTCTTTGAGAAAAGACTGACAGTGATAAATGCTATGAAGAAGAGTAAAATGAGGCAGGGGGTAGAGAAGGAGGGAGGAGGTGACGTGAGCAGAGACCTGGCTATGGCAACGGAAGCGCCCGGGCAGGGACAGTGCAATCTTTGTGTTTTCCCTCCTTGTGTCGGTTTATCTGGTCTACCATTTGATGGGGATTCAGCCCTTCGCATAGCGGCTGGCAGAGTTCTCAATTCTGCATCTCGCCTCTGCATGCCTTATGGCTTCTTGATCATAGGGGACTGTGTCCCTCCTAGAGACAGCCTCAGCTTACCACTCTGTCTTCCAGCTTCCCTCTCTGTCTTTGCCTCTGGTATTTTCCTCACTTTTACATTTTAATAGATGCTCTGTTTTATCCAGCAATTCCAGATATTTTGTATTGCAAACCATTATATTGCTGGACAAGGGATTCTTATTTAATCATAACAGCTCAGTGGAGTACATATTTTATCCCCCCATTTTACAGATGAGGAAGCTGAGGCTTGGAGAGTTTAAACAGCAGCTTGCCCAAGAGCATACAACTAGTAAGGGATTAAGTATAGTGGAACTAAACCCAGATCTGACAGACTCCAGAGACCCCCTTCTCTTTATGAACTGGCACTGCCTCTTCTTTGTAGTTGCTAAATTGGGTGATGCCACAAATAGGGTGCATGGAGCTGGGCAAATCTTATCTGTCTTGAAGAACATGATGATCCAGGAGTGAAGAAGGAGATAGTCTCAGCAAACAAAAGAGCAAATCCTGGGGAGTTGTTCCTTTGAATGGAAAACACTCCTCTTTGCATGCTTGCAATAAGAAAACAAGTTGCCAAACTTGCTTATGTATACTAAAACATCACTCTAGATCTCCATTAAACGAGGCAGTTGTGTTTGCTATATTTACATAAGGCTCTTACTTTATAAAATGCATTTGTAATTTTTAATACACTGAGCCAGAAATAAGTCTAGCTAAAGTGGCATTCTTGACGGGGTAGAACTTACCTGCTCTGCCCTCTCTCGCTCCCAGAATCTTGACTGCAGTCATTAGGTTGAATTGACCCAGGCTAGACACTTATCCACAAGATACATGTGTGTTATGGGGGACAGGTTGGGGAGAAGTGCAGAGAGTTACATCTCCATGGGACTTCCTGAAGATAACCAAAGGATTAACTGAGGCGGCAGGCATTGCACTGCGGAATGAGAGTGATATACAGTTAGCTATGTAAGTAACTGATGGCTGGCAATGTTCACCAAATCGCACATGATATTAGGTGGAGTTCCAGGGCAATGTAGCATGGCGGGACAGGACTGGAGCCAGATGCGCCTTGTTTTGGTTTTCTTGGGTACTCAAGCAAATACTATGCAGTGGGGTCAGCTTAAACAATGGGAATTTATTGGCTCACTTTTGGAAGCTAAGAGAAAGTCCAAATCAAAGAGTTATCAAGCAGTGCTTTGTTCCTGAAGACTCACATTCTGGGGCTGGCTGTGGTGATCCTTGGTCCTGGGCTTCTCTGTCACATGGCAATGCACATGGCGGCCTCTCCTGGCCTCTCTGTTCTCTTGCAGGTTCTGCTGAATTTCCACTTCTTGCTTCTGGTGGCCTTCCCTCTATCTGTCTGAGTTTTGTTCTGCTTACAAAGGATTCCAGTAACAGGATTAACACCCATCCCGATTGGACTGAGCTACACCTTAACTGAAGTAGCCTCATCAAAAGGCCCCATGTACAATGGATTCACACCTACAGGAATGGATTAAGTCTAAGCACATGTTTTTCTTCAAACCACCGCAGGCCTGCATCATACTTACTTCTGCCTCTTCCTGTAACTAGCTGTGCAGCCTTGAGCAAATCTCTCAATTGTATGCAGCCTCCACATCATGTCTAAAATGGGGATAATATCTATTTCTTATGTGAGAATCACGGAAACCCCTAATTTTGTGTGCCTCTCTCCTCCTGAAAGTTGTGTGTGGCAGGCCCTGCCTCCCTGGTGGTTATGTCATCAGTGTCTGTAAGGAGGCTGTGCCCCAATGCACAGGGTATTTAAGTTTCACGAGCAGTTTCAAGGCATCAAACGTGGATAGTTTTCCAGGAATCAGAACTGTGTTCCGTTCAAGTTTTATTTTCGTATTCTCAGGTTGGCTTCGTGGGCACATGGCCAAGCCACAGGGCCTCCCGCTCAGCAGGGCCCCGTGCTTGGCTTCATGCTCTGCTGCCACCAGCTTGAAGTTCTTTTTTGTTTCCCAATAAATATTTATTTATTTAATATCTTCATTTCAAATTCAAAAAATAAAATAACAGAAAAAGGCAGCTCAACAAGTTATGGAAGCATTACTCTTAAAAAGTTCTCCCCAGGCACTTTCATCTCATCCAATTCTAGCTGCTAACTCAATTGTTACTCCAGTGTTCAGAACAATACAGCTTAGTTAAATGACATAGTCAAGGTCTCCTTATTAATGAAAAAATGAAGAAGAGAAAAAAATGCATAATCATATTCATATGTCACAAAACAAAACCCTATATTCTTTTTTTGACATTTAGCATCAATATAGTACCAACTTTGCTTTTGCTACAAAAACATTACAATGTTGTTAACTATAGTCTATAAACCACATTAGTTATATTTTCCCATGTATCACCACATTCTTAACACCTTTTAGTAAAAGAAAATTCCTGTATTTGTATTCACCACAGTCCTCATCTACTGCCAAAATTAGTTATACATTCTATGTTATTCTCCACCTATCCTCCAACTAACATTAATCCCCCTAGACTACTTGTTTCAGCCACAATCAAAAATCAACAGTGTTTGTTGCATTCATTATACTGTGTTACCATCATGTCCAACTATTATCATATATTTACATTTGACTTTATTAAGCATTGTACATACATCCAGCATCATCTACCCTTTTTCATCCCACATTCCATCACCCACCAAACTACACTTCATGTTGAACTCCATAAAAGGACAATATTAGTCTTTTGTGTCAGGCTTATTTCACTCACATAATATCCTCAAGTTTTTTCCATGTTGTCATGTGCTTCCGCAATTTATTTCTTCTTACACCTGATTAATATTCCATTATATGAATATACCACATCGTGTTTATCCATTTCTCGGTTGACGGACATTTAGGTTGTTTCCATCTTTTAGTAATTGTGAATAATGCTGCTTTGAACATCAGTGTGCAAATATCTGTTCACATTTTTGCCGTCATTCTTCTGAATATTTTCCTAGTAATGGGATTGCCGGATCATATGGCGGTTCTATATTTAGCTTCCTGAGGAAACTTCCAGATTGTCTTCCTCAGAGGCTGCACCATTTTACACCCCAACCAACAGTGGAGGAGTGTTCCTATTTCTCCACATCGTCTCCAGCACTTGTAGTTTTCTGTTTTTTTTAATAATGACTATTTGTAAGGCATGAAATGATATCTCATTATAGTTTTGTTTTGTTGTGTTTTTTTTAGGAGGTACAAGAGATTGAACCCTGGGCCTCATACACGTGAAGCACATGATCAACCACTGAGTTACATCTGCTCCACTCACTGTAGTTTGATCTGCATTTCTCTAATAGCTAGTGATGCTCATCATGTGTCTTTTGGCCATTTGCATTTCCACTTTAGAAAAATGTCTATTCAATTCTTTTGCCCCTTTTAAAATTGGGTTCTTGCCATTTTGTCAAGTTCTGTGATCTCTTTATATTACATGGAGATCAATCCCTTATCAGATGTATGGTTTCCGAAGATTTTTTCCCATTGAATTAGCTGTCTTTTCCCTTTTTAACAACATTGTTTCAAATAGAAACGTGTTTAATTTTGCAGCAGTCCCATTTATCTACTTTTTGTTTTGTTGCTCATGCTTTGTGTGTAAGGTCCAAGAAACCACCACCGACCACAAGATGTTGAGTATGTTTCTCTATATTTTCTTCTAGGAGTTTTATGGTTCTAGATTTTATATCTAGGTTCTTGATCCATTTTGAATTAATTTTTGTATAAGGTGTGAGCTAAGGGTCCTTTCTTTCCTTTACAAGCACCATTTGTTGAATAGGCTATTGTGACCCAGCTGAGTGGGTTTGACAGCTTTGTCAAAAATCACTTGACCATAGATGTGAGGGTCTATTTCCAAACTCTCAATTTTGAATTCTGAATTGAAATTCTTAATGATTTTGAACAAGAGGCCTTAGTCTGCATTTTGCACTGGCCCCCATCAGTTATGTCACCAGTCCTGCATATTCTGTTCAAGCTCTTCTCCCACCCCTGGCTCAGGGTAGGCTTGGGAGTCTGGGTGTCTTGGGGTGCACGTATTCTCTCCCACCCTTCTTTCTCAACTTCTCAGCTCTTCCTCCTTTGGTGGTGGAGCAGAGAGGAGAATGTGGAAAGACAGTGGCCTCCATATGTGACTGTCTGCATCACGGTCACTGGCCTTTCTCACTGCCCCCTGCCTTTTCAGCATGGAGGGGGTGACCCCTACAGACCATGCCATGAGGGGGACACAGTTCCCAAGGCTTTGGGACTCATTCTTCTCCTCCCTCAACCCTTGCCTAGCTATCTCCTGCCATATCCCCCCCAATCTTTGCACTTGTGCAGGCATGTAGAGTCTAATTCACAGAATGTAGCTCTCTGACCTAGCCTCTCCGAGGTCAGTACCTTCCTTCTTCACATACTGCTTGGTAGCCTGGAACGACAGGTGAGTGAGCGTGGGAGCAGCCACAGAGAAGGCAGACCAGGTGGGCGCACCTGGGGTTGTCTCCTGCTCTTTCCTGCCCCGTTGCCTGCTGGCTGCCTGCCATTGGGAGCTTCCGTTCCCAGGCCAAGTGCTAAATGATCCCGTGAGCCAAATTGGGCTTAGCTGCCAGAAAACTTTCTTAACCCTAAGTAAAAGTGGGCACAACTCAACATGTAAATTGTTTCCTATCACTCTGTCCTCTCATGCACCTCACTTAGAAAAGCAGCCTTGGCTGCCTCTAAGACATAACATACAATCATTTCGGGAATTTAATACCAACCCCCTCTCTTTAACTTGCTGGGGGAGAATCAAATCGAGATCGGCTAAGAGCCTTGTTCCGACCTATGACTGTCTCGGCCCGTGCTGAGACCCTTACTGTTATGGGAAAATGGTAGATGTTTTTTAATGCAGTTGCTCAGAGTTCATTTAAGAACAGTCTCTCTTTATAACACAAGCAGTTTACTTCCTGTACCTGCATGAAATATCCCATGAAGGATATCTTAGGTTCTCATGTAGGCAGCCAGTTTCTCTTCTCTAAGTAAAAAATAATTCCTAATCTGTGTACAGAGAGAGCATTGCAGAATCCACTCTCTCTTGGGGTCGCCCCTTCTTCTCACCCCACGTCTGGAGTGGGACCACCTGCATTCGGGGCCTGTTTTGAATAATTTGATAATAAAGGCCTTCCTTCCTTCATTCTGATTCAAAGTTTTGGTGTTGCTGTTTTTTTTGACTGAAGTAGACACTACAGTTCCCCTGTGTTCATCAAGCCAGTCCCTCTCCACTCTCCCTCCAGAGAGGCATCCACCCGAGTGGATTTGGGGCTAATTCTTCCTGTCCATGTAAGTGTGTATACACATACACATAACTGGATATAGTATATCATTGCATATTGAATACATCTATACATTCATGCTTGGTTGCTTTGTGTACTTTTTAATTGTACATCAATAGTATCAGACTTTTCATATTAATATGCAATTTCCTTTTTTCAGTCATTAGTTTTTCAAGGTTTTTATGTGTTAGCTAATATATTATTGAATAAATACATCCTTATTTTGTGTCTTCTATTTGCATTATTTTTTACTTGCCTGGCCCCTGCCTTCCTGATTTCTGGTAGCTTATTTGATCTTTATTTCCCCTTTTATTCATCATTGATTTGGAAATAATAAATTTTATCTCCATCATATTTGTGTTCACTGCTAAATTTTTAGCATACATATTTTTAAAAATGTCTAATGATAACCAACATCTCTATCTCTTTCCTAAATCATAGAGTCTTTTAACTGCAATCTCTCCCTTGCCATCTTCCAGGTTAGTGTCGTCTGGGGTTTTACAGGCACCTGTTTTTAACCCTCCAAATTAGTTATTATTGTAGTAGTTATTCATGTTTAGAGTCAATACTCTCTTTGAATTATCAAAAAGTTTACTTTCTATGGCTAAACATTTTTCTTTCCTTCTCCTTTATGTATTTAATATTCATCTTTGCTTATCTGTGTAGTATTTTCACTGAGTGTCTGTGAATAGTAAACTCTCTCAATCGTTATTGTCCCAAAATATCTTTATTGTGCTTTTATTGTTGGATGATATTTAGTGGTTTATAGAATTTTAGGTTGTGGGTCATTTTTTCTGCAACGTTATGAAAATATGATGCCATTGCTCTAGGAACTATTGCTGTATTTAGGAAATTTGCTGTTAGAAACCTTAATTATCATTCTTTGGAGGGTGAGCTTTCTTTTTCTTTGTAGCAGCATGTTGGGGGCGATGTTGTATGAATATAACTATC
>JAQZBX010019601.1:0-33661 GCA_029593785.1 Cabassous unicinctus | reverse complement strand
CGAGGGTAAGCATGATTATATCCTGCCAGCCTCCAATGCTGGGAGTCATTGTGGAACCCATTGTCAAAAGTTCAGTGTCATGTTCCTTGAAAATTTTATCCATTGCACTAAGCTGGGATGTATCTGGTGTATGGTGAATTTTGATAATGTTGGCTCTTCATTGAGATGACAACACTTTCTCATTCTATTCTCATTTCTTCCTGTCACTTTGGCTTCCTTTTCTTTGAGGTTCTCTGGTTGGAAATAGTGTGGTGTTCCTACTGATCTTGTTATCTGTGGCAATTTATGCCAATGAGATGTGAGCTGATCCCAAAGATGAAATATTTTTTTACTTAGAAAGTATGAGTGCCTCAATGGAAATTGAATAAAATAAAAATTTATTTCATTCCTAGAGATTATTATGTCTGAGAGTTTGAGCTAGAATATAATAATTAGAATTTTTTTATAATTTATTTCCATTATATTAAACTATTTTCCTTTATAAATCTTTGTGCCATACTTTCTCTTTCTTCTCATGGATTATATTAAATCTAACCAAATTATACAGTCCCCTTTAAAATTTACCTTTCTTTCAATCTAATATCCATTTTATTTTACAATTTTACAATAAAGATCTTTGCAACAGCATAGAAAAGGCTATTCATTATTCATTTTCTTCACATGATGTGGTATGTGAATATATATCAATAAAGCTACTCGATAAAAAAATGAATATTTGTGCAAGGAGAGCCAGAATAACACCTATGAATAGTGGTGGAAACAAATGGATTGAGAGATGAATAATTGCTACTTTGTCTAGTGTTTATTATTACTAATAGAGGAATATTGAAAATATTTAATAATGATTGTAGAGATGAATGCACACGTCCGTGAATATACCAAACTCCAAGGATTGTACAGTTTCAATAAATAGGATATTGGTTAAACATATTTCCATAAAACAGATTTGTTCAAAAAGTAGGGAGGATACCAGGAAATACATGCCAAAGTTAGCCAGGGATTACAATTATTAGTAATGTTTGAATGATGCTCTTGCCAAGGTTTTTTAAATGAATCACAATTCAAGGTCTGGCTGCAGATGTGATATATGGTACCACTGCATGTTGTTATGCCACATTATTTCCTAAGTAGTTAATTTTGCTCTACACTTCATGTTTATGTATGTTCATGTATGAATGATATCCATCATTAAATTATGTATTAAGAGAAAGTGGGCAGTGAGACTCAACATGAAGGTTTTGGATTTACCTATTTCTCTAAACTGGTCCTCCTTTTTCTTCTGTTCATTATTGGATGTGTGCATAGGGAAGGATGGCTGTATACTGTGCCTGATGGATTAGGTCATTGACTTTTAAGAATCATCCCCCTCCCCACTGATATTGTATGTAAAGCTGAGCTACTCTTTGTCAACTTACTGAACCTACAAGTGGCTTTTCTCTACTGGGTAAGGGTAGCAGCTTTCACAAGCCATAGGAGAACTTTTGAGTTTGGAGGCTGTTTGTACTCTGAGTTCCTGGGTTTTTTGTTTGTGTCTCTGTGGTTTCTACTTTCTTTGTAAGAATAAGTTTGAATTTATTTCAAATACTTTCTAAAAAATTACAAAATGGCATAAGAGCAGTTATTTATATATGGATACTTGCATCCTTATCTCTCTGCACTCAAGAACAACCCAAAAATATCCAGAAAATCAGAAATAGTTTCCTTGAATCAAAACCTGGAGCCTTCTAACCATTGAGTAAACAATCATGAAGTCATGTAAAAAGATCTCTGAATTATCATTTTAAAATTGAGATTATTAAAAAATGGAGGAATCACAGAGAGACATTTGTTGTCTTCCCATTATTATTCTCAACTTAGAATGGTTTAATATTATTTCATTAACTATTAAGAAGAAAATCTAGTCCAAAATTTTACGTACAAAAAGCATTCCACATGAAATCATATCATTGAAGACTCTTGTTTATAAAAAGTTTACTTTTAAAAAGGGTTTACAATTTTCATTTCTGAATAGCATTCATAGGGTGTGTGGAAAAATTCATTCTCTCTTAAGTAAAGATTTATTCATAGACAATAATAGATATTTAATCCATCTTTTAAGATTTGTATTTTACTGAGTATTTTAAAAATGTTTTTTTTTATTTTAAATACACTAAATATGTGTATGAGAGAATATCATCCTAATCTGAGTTATAACTAGAATCTGTTTCTTCCTTCCACTTTGAGTTGTCATCTCCAAACTGCCACATTCTTATTATTGTTAATATGTATTTCTTACAGAATCTGTAAACTAACAAAACATTTATGCACTCCATCAGAATTTTCATACCACTTTCCTCCATCATCACACCACACCACACCATGAATGAATATTTCTTACAGAAGTTGATAAAATATCATGAAATTTTTATCACCAGCCATGGTACATACTATATATTTGAAACACATTTTCCATACCCTGCCTTCAACATGTCTTGATAGTTGTGTGTGTATAGTTTGTCTGTTTTGAAGACTGCTATGGTTTAATTTTTCCATATAGACCTGAGTTTGACTAGTGGATTTTTCATTTTACTTCTATTTTTGAACCAGCACCACAATGCATTGCCAAAGAGAATTAGAGCTTAGATACTTTTCTCTAGGATTCCAATCTTTTCTCTCTCTCTTTCATGTCTAGTTTTAGCAGTGCCTTCTCTCTAGATGCTGTCTTTCCTAAGAACCCATTCTCCATGCCCCCAAGCTCCAAGTAATTAGTCTGTGGAACTGTTTGGCCAACACCCACCTATGATCCTTGCAGTGGAGGAGGGGAAATAAGATAGGCCAGTCCATTGGCTAGGAACTCCTGCATGGCCATTTTTCCTGGGCTGGCAATGTTGAGGGTGAGCATGATTCTATCCTTCCATCCTCCACCACTGGGAGCCATTTTGGAACCCAGGTCCAAAAGTTCAACGTCATGTTCCTTGAAAATGTTATCCATTGCTCTAAGCTGAGATATATCTGGTGTCTGGTTAATTTTTACAATGTTGGCTCTTCATTGAGATGACAATACTTTCTCATTCTATTCTTGATGAAGAAAATGTTACAACTCTGATCCCCCTTAACTGACACCTGCAGCTTCAGAAAGATAAATGGCTCCTCTCCCATTTACTTTGAAACTCATGGCTTCAGGAGGACAAATGGCTCTTCTCCCCCTTTTCTCTGAAACCCACAGCTTCAGAAAGATAAACAGCTCCCAGCTCCTCTCCTCCTCATACACCAAGGTCCTCTGCTTTAGGAAGATATGGTAATTTGTTTTTTTTTCCTTTTGTAAACCCCACCTGCCCACTTGCTTAAGGAATTCACCCACTTGCCCAGCAACCCACTAGCTAATGAACAGAAACCTATATAACCCCATGAATGCTGATGCCCAAAGCTCAGAATTTGGAAACTGAATTGTCCTCTGGGCCTGCACATAATAAAACATTTTCCTCCACCTCTCTGAGTGCCCTTTGGGCTTTCTCATCATCTAAGTCTCATTTCTGCCCCAACATTTGGTTCCCTGACTAGGAAATCCAAACAAGGAGGCCCATTGTGTCTCTGGCTTGGAGCTGATGGGCATGTCCAGTGGCGATCTCTGAGTAAACGAGGTAGGAGCCACCTGTCCTCTTAATAGGACACCCTTCTGAAGCAGTCCCCATGGATCATGTCCCCACACTGCAGCCTGATTCAGTGGGGAGGCAGGATGAACCGTGCCAGAAAACTCCAGAAAGTTAAGGCCCTGGGTGCCATGTCCTCAATTAGGACCAAATCTGAATGGAAGGGGAGACTGATCGCCTCCCAATATCTCAAGTACCGAGATTCCAGAATATGGCAATCTCTATGGGAAGGACTGCATAACCTCTGAGTGACTGTGTAAATGAGTGAGGACAGCAGAGGCTTGCATCTGCTGTACAAGTCTGTGACTCCACAGCTTGTGCTGTGGAGCCAGTGTGGGCCCTAACCTGTTTTCTGTGGCTACATCATATGTCATAACATCTCATCTTAACTTTGCCTGGGCACCTTAGCTAAGATGAGATGAAGTTCCCGTGAGAGATGTGGACAAGTGGGCATCAGAGTGGCCTCAAAATAGGCAACCACTTCCTTTGTCTGTCTCTTGCCACCAACTCAGGGTGTTGATTTAACACTGTTAATCTCTGTGGGAAGGACTGTGTAACTTCTGAATTATTGTGTGTGTGAATGAGGATGACAGAGCCTTGCCTCTGTTATTCCAGTCTGTGACTCCACAGCCTCTGCTACAGAGCCAGTGTGGGCCCTAACCTGTTTTCCATATTTATGTTATATGGCACAATGGCTCACCCAAAATTTGCCTGGGCACTTTAGCTAAGACAAACTGAAGTTCTCACAAGAGATGTGGACAAGCGGACATCAGAGTGGCCTTGAAAGAGGCAACCCCTTCTTTTGTCTGTCTTACATCACCAACACAGGGTATGGGCTCATCACAGCCAAAACCCACTGTCTTAGACCACATGCTCAAGAATTTTTAAAAGGGCTTTTCTGGAGATTATGGCATCTGGATGAACCCTGGAACTCTCCATACCCTATGTGAATTAGAATGGCCCACTTTTGGTGTTGACTGGCCCTTGGAAGGGACCCTGGATGTAGCCAGTGTCCGTGCAGTGTTGCTTGCTGTCACGGGAACTCCAGCCATGCTGATCAGTTTCTCTACATTGACTCTTGGCTAGAAATATCCTGGACTCTGCCCCCTTGGGTTTGATTTTGTGTTGGAAAAAGGAGACACAGCAGGGTCTTAGTTGTATAAGGAATGGGGCCCTGGAAATTGGTCATTCATTAAGGATGCTTGGAAGAGGACCCACCACCCCCACCATGTACTCTGGCCACTCAAGCTCCCCCTCCTAGCCTGAGAGCACAGGTGGATCTCCCAGAGACACCCCCATTTTTGGTCCCTTTGGGAGCATTGACCCCTTTTGGAGAGAGCCCCAGAAGCCCAATGGCAAGGAGGCTCTGGTCAGCACAACCCACATTACAGATGCCCCTCCTTGAGATGTAATGTCCAGCCCAGATCAACAAGAATGGAACTATCCAATCCGGAAAGCCTGTTTTATATTACCAGCCCTTCACAACTACAGACCTCTTGAACTGGAAGCACCACACCCCCTTCCTACTCAGAAAAGCCCCAGGCCTTTATTGATCTCATTGAATATATTTTCCAACTCATCATTGTACTGGGATGATGGCCACCAACTCCTTCTGACTTTGTTTAATATAGAAGAGAGATGGTGGATTCTTACAAATGCCCAAAATAGGCTTCAGGAGCAGGTCATGACTGGCATCTTAAACCCAGAATATTGGGCACAAGGGGTGGCACCAGGGGGCCAACCAAACTGGGATTTCAACACTGATCAGGGATGGGCTGCACTCCAGCAATATCGGGAAGCACTCCTTCAAGGGGCCTGAGAGGGGACAAAATGACCTACAAACATGACAAAGATGACTTTAGTCACTCTAAAGCCCAACGAATCTCTGGGAGATTTCTATGGGCAACTTTGCAAGGTCTTCAGAATCTACACCTCTTTTGACCCAGAAGATCTGGAGAACCAGAGGATGGTGAATGCTGCCTTTGTTGCACAGGCAGCAATGGGCTTTAAAAGAAAGCTCCAAAGTTAAGAAGGATTCACGGGATTGAACATCTCTCAATTCCTTGAAGCCACCAACCAACTATTGATCAATCAAGATGAAGCCACTGAATGAGAAACCAAGAAGCAAATGAAACATCAAGCCTCCCTACTGGCAGCAGCCTTGGAAAATCCTGACACTAGCAGATGAGAAGGGCCACCTCAAAAAGGGGGCACAAACACCAGAAGGATGACCCTGGCCAGAGAACAACATGCCTACTGTAAAGAAAGTGGACTCTAGAAAAATGAGTACCCCCAAAAGACTCAGGCACATAGAGGGAACATCCCTAAAGGGAAATACCGAACAGAACCCCAAGACCATCTGATCGGGCTGGCATGTCTCAACCCTGAATAAGGGTTACTGGGTTCACTGGAAATTGTCCCCCATAAGCCCATGGTCAAAATACAAGTTGGGGGTCAATGGCTTCCATGGTGGACATTGGCATTGAATATTCTGTGGTCACAACCCCCATTGACCCCTTTAGTGGAAAAAACTGCTAATATCGTAGGAGCAATTGGGGACCAGTCAAGCCAATGGCCTTTTTGCCAGTCAAGAACTTGCCAGCTTAGTGGCCATGAAGTGACTCATGAATTTCTGTATCTGCCTAAATGTCCAGTTCCCCTACATGTTAGGGACCTCTTAACAAAACTGGAAGCACAGATTACACTTAAACATTAAGGGCCAGCAAGCTTAAGCCTCAGGACCAGCCACCCTCTCCTCTTCATCGTACCCTGAGGCAAAGAATTGAGACTTTATGCAGAAGAAAGATCTAGTCAGAATTCAGAAAAACTGCTGGAACTTTTCCCTCAGGTCTGGGCAGAGAAAAACCCACTAGGAATGGCACAGAACCATGCACCCATTATTATCGACCTGAAGCCTGGAGCAGTCCTGCTCTGGCAGAGGCAGTATCTGATCCCCCACAAAGTGCAATTGGGAATGGTTGAACACAGAGATCTCTTGAGAAAAGAGGGAATCCTAATCGAGTGCCAGTCATCCTGGAACACAGCATTATTGCCAGTAATGAAGCCAGATAGGACCGGATATTGACCAGTGCAAGATATATGAGCCATCAATAATGCCACTCTCACCTTATATCAGGTTGTTCCCAACCTATACACTTTGCTAGGACAGCTGCCACCTGAAGCTGCCTGGTTCACTTGCCTGGACCTGAAAGATGCCTTCTTCTGCCTGTGGCTGGCCCCCCTGAGCCAGCTCCTGTTTGCCTTTGAGTGGGATGTTCCCAGAACCCAGCAGAAAACTCAGCTAACCTTGACCCAGCTCCCAAAAGGCTTCAAAAACTCCCCTACCATTTTTGGAGAAGGCTTGGCAGCAGATCTGACCACCTACTCCAGGAGGACTGCAGGTGTACCCTCTTGCAATATTTATATGACCTCCTACTTGCTAGTGAGATTGAAGAGGACTGCTGGAGAGGGACCCAGACTCTCCTACAACTTCTAATACAGACTGGGTACAAAGTGTCTTGGAGAAAAGCCTAGATTTGTAAGCAGCAGGTCAAGTACCTTGGGTTCAGCATCACACAAGGGCACTGGACACTCAGACCTGAATGAAAGAAAATGATCTGCACCATCCCTAACCCCACCACAAAAAGAAAGCTGCAGGGCTGCAGGGTTCTCCCACATTTGGATTCCCAAGTTTGCAGCCATGGCCAAACTCCTTTACAAAGTTGATGGGTCCAGAGAAAGAGCCCCTTGCCTGGGGAGAAGCTCAACAGGGGGCCTTTCAAAACATCAAAAGACAGCTCAGTCAAGCCCCTGCTTTTGGTCTCCCAGATGTAACTCAAAACTTTAACCTGTTCATGCAAGAAATGAACAAAGTAGCATTAGGGGTTCCCAAACAAACAGTTGACCCCTGGAAAAGACCCATCACTTACCTCTCCAATCAGCTGGACCCTGTGGCTGCAGGGTGGCTGCCCTGCCTGAAAGCCCTGGCAGCAACCATAACCCTAGTCAAAGAAGCCAACAAATTAACCCTCAGACAGGCTATTCATGTTATAGTTCCACACACACTCACTGCCTTAATGAACTCACACTGGCACCAGTGGATATCTAATACCTGACTCACACATTACCGAGGTTTACTCTGTGAAAACCCCAGAGTGACAATAGAAACAGTGCAGAGTCTAAACCCTGCCACTTTTTTACTGGATGAGGAAGGAGTTCCTGAGAATGATTGTGTTGCAGTGAATGAGGAAGTTTATGCCAGTTGCCCTGACCTCCAAGACAAACCACTCCCTTCCCCAGATCAGACACTTTACAGATTGGAGCAGTCTCATTAAAAATGGGGAAAAGCTTGCTGGATATGCAATCACCACTACTAGATGGGTGGTGGAAGTGGCGCCTCTATCTCAGGGACAGTCGATGCAATGAGTAGAACTCTGGGCCCTGGTTTGAGACCTGCAGCTACCTGCCAGGCAAGTGGTAAATATTTACACTGACTCTAAGTACGCATTTGTTACCATTCATATCCACAGGGTAATTTATAAAGACAGAGGTCTCCTAACTGCTTTAGTTAGAGAAATCATTCCCTGACATGGGCTGCCACTGTCTATTTGAAGTGACTATGGCCCAGCCTTCATGGCTGCCATAGTCCAAAAGCTGGCAAAAATGTTACTAATCAAGTGGAAACTCTATACCACTTACAGGCCCCAGAGTTCAGGGAAAGTTGAACTCATGAATAGAACCCTCAAAGCCACCCTAGCCAAATTCTGCCATGAAACTGGTCTCCCCTCAGTAGACTTACTTCCCTTAACCCTTCTTTGAGTTAGGTGCACCCCAGGACCCACAGGCTATTCACCCTTTGAAATTCTATTTTGATTTCCACCCCCAATTATCTGGGCCTTCAAAGGAAAGCTCAATCTTCTGGGGAAGGCTAGCCAAGATTCCATTCTCCAGCAGCTGGGGAAAACTCTAGCCAAAATACATAAAACTGTCTTGTCCCAGAACCTCATCCCCCGGGACATCTGGTGCACCCCCGCTGGCCAGGGGACCTAGTCTGGATCTAAGACTGGAAAAAAGAACCCCTTCAGCCTTCCTGGACATGTCCACATACTGTAATCCTTGTAAGTCCTGCTGCTCTTAAAGTTGCAGACATTGTCCCTTGGATTCATCATTCCAGTGTCAAAAAGGCACACCCCAATAAAGAGCAGGACAGCTGGCCAGCCCAACCCATAGATGGCCACCCCTTAAGAGTGCAAGTCACATGGGATCCCTGAGCACTGACCTCATCAAATGCCTGCTAAATGGGCCCCTGCTCCTGGTGGATCCTGTGCTTATATGGCCTACTCATCTTGGTATTTGGAGTTGGGCTTGCTGCTGTGGGCCCTGCAGACTGGACTATACTGAATAGAGTTCTAATTGCAATTGCTTTTGCTGTATAATAGGATGCTTCTGTGCCTTGACTTGCTTGTCCTTTCCTTCCTTGTCCCCTTCTTATGAGACAATACCTGCCCCCAGAATCTATGGCAGCTGCAAGTTAATCAAAGCTGGGACAAACAATCCATGCTGAATGGCTCAGTCCCATTCTCAGCAGGTGCAACTTCAGCCTCTGTAGTATTTAACACTTGAATGGCAATCCAAGATGACACGCCTTACACCTTGCTTGTTGCCCCATACCCCCATGACCCCATACCTACCCCCAGGGAGAGGATGTAGGGGCTGCAACTATAGGAGTTATGACACACACCTCTGCTGAGACCCCCAAAAAAGCAGAGAATTCTGCCACTCTTGGAGCTTACACCATTCCCTGGAAGGGGGTCCCACTGACTTCTCCATATCTCCTACAAAAAATACCCAGCTTGGCAAGGTGTGGCATAAAAACCTATGGCCCTGTAAAAATCACCTTAATAAACATAACTACCAGGTAAGAAAATACCTTTTTAAAGGTCCAAACAGGACTAAAACTAAGAATTGGAATATATGACCCAGTGGGGCTGAACCCATGGGAACTCATACGGGTGCAACTTATCCCAGTAACTCAAACCGCCAAGAATACCATGGTGAAAAATAGCAGCAAAGCTGCCCAGACACTAAAAACCAAAGTTAGAACAGCCCCCCACAACGTCCTTTTAAACCAGGTTCAAAAATTCCACCAACTCCTAAATTAATCCTGGCCTGACATAGCTGCATCCTGCTGGCAATGCACTTCCTCAAGTCTAAAAATCTTCCCAATAACTGTCCCATGGAATGTAACCCTCCTGATCATAACAGATTTGCAGTGGGGACCAGGACCCTCCCAGTCTACATAACCAAACCCCAGGAAAACTGGCTAACTGTAAAAACATAGCTACCAGGTATCCTTCAACCATCCTCCCTCTTGGAAAGGCTAACTGTAACACCACCTGCCCAGTCAATGAGCCTGACTGATGCACCACAATCTCCATCATCTTGGTCTGTGGCAACAATGCCTACTGGTGCCTACCCCAGGATGCCAGGGCATCTGTTACCTGTCTTGGCCATTACCATCATTCTCATTGTATGGAGAAGAATTGCCTAGAGAGCTCTCCTGAGCCAAACAAGCAGTAAAGGCAATTCTGATACTCTTAGGACTAGGAGTAGTCAGGAGTGCAGCAGTAGCAGGGGCCTCACTCACAGTTGGTCAGGAGGGCTTACAAACCCTAACATGGGAAACATCAAATGACCTTGAAAAAATATCAGGGGTTCTCAATGGGTTGCAAGACCAGATAGACTCATTGGCAGCAGAAGATTTACAAAACAGATGAGGATTAGACTAGCTCACTGCATGATCAAGGGGAATCTGCCAGGCCCTGTGAGAAGAATGCTGTTTCTATGCAAATTCCTTAGGGATAGTTAGGGACAAGATGGCCATGTTAAAAGAATGAACAAAAGACCACTTAAACCATGTATACCAGGCATCTGCCAATGGGAACTTCTTCCAGTATCTCCTTTCCTGGATTTTGCCATTCATGGCAGTAATAGCCTCAGTCTTCTTTCTCTTAACTTTTGAACCATGTGTTGTATGGTACCTAACACAATATATCACTTCCCGCTTAAGTGCCTTAAAACACCAAGTAATGCCTCCTGTTAAATATCAGCCCTTAGGGACTGTACAAAAATCCCCATGTTAGCAGATGATACCCCACGTAGAATTACAAGAGCATCAAAGGGGGGAATGATAAAGGAAGTGCTGTGGCCCTTACCCACCTCAGCAGAAACCCACAGCTTTAGGAAGATAAGCACCACCCATCCCTTTCTCCCTTCCTCCCTTTTTTCCCTGGACTCCACATCATTAGGAAAATAAGGACTCCCCACCTGCCCCTTTCAATTGGAATTTACAACTCTAAACAGATAATGACTCTTTTCCTCCCTAATAGCCCTCCACTTTAGGAAGATAGGCTAAACTCACTCCTTTTGCTTCTTTAACCCCTGCCTGCCTGCTTGCTTAGGAATTTGCCCACTTATATTTCCTATATAAACTAATGAAAATCAAGACATGGGGCTCAGATTTTTTGGAAACTTGACTCTCCTTTGAGCCTGCACATAATAGAACTTTGTTCATCCACTTCTCAGAGTGCCATTTGGGTTTTCATTTCATCTGCCACAACAAACCAAGGAAGTGAAAGACTTGTACACTGAAAACTACAAAACATTGGTGTAGGAAATTACAGAAGACATAAATAAATATTTTTAAAATTCCATTTTCATGGATTGGAAAACTCAATATTTTTAACATTAAAATAATGATCTACAAATTCAATACAACCCTTATCAAAATTCCAGAAATTTTTTTGTAGAAGTGTAAAATCTGATTCTCAAATTCACATAGCATTGCAAGGGCTTCCAACTAACCAAGGAAGTCTTGAAATGGAAGAACAAAGTTGTAGTACTCTCACAAAACTGATTTAAAACTTACTGCAACTCCACCATCAACAATCAGGGAGCCTGAAGGATTCCCTTCCTATGCCATTGTGGTGTGGAGTCACATGGGTGGGGCAGGCTCCAAGGAAGATTGCAGTATATGAAGCACCTCTGGAGGCAAGCCTGGCCCTCAAGATGGTGGTGAGCACCTGGAGGGTCGAAGCCTACTGTAGTGGCAGGATAGGACTTGCCTCTGGGATGGGCCATCCAGGGAGGGCCTATAGGAGCTCTGGGAATTGAGGATGGTAAAATGAACCAGGGAAAGAAGAAATGGGTTGTGAACAGCAGTATCATCCTGGCCAAGAAGATCATCATTAAGGACAGAGGCATCACTGAAGGAATAGTTTCCCCTAGTGTTTATCATGCAGTTATCTTGATTTTTTGCTATTTTTTGTCTGGGGATTATTGATGCACCTCATGGTATTGCATGAAACCTTCTCTAAACATATGTTTCTGAGGAATGGCTGAATTCAAGGAGTAAGGCTTTTTATGTCATTCTCAGTGCCCCAATTATTGGTGCTCTTTCTGATATTTGGGGCCAAAAATCCTTCTTGCTACTAACAGTATTTTTCACTTGTGCCCCAATTTCATTCATGAAGATCATCCCATGGTGATACTTTGCTGTTATCTCTGTTTCCTGGGTTTTTGCTGTGAATTTCTCCATGGTATTGACATATTTATCAGATATAATCCAGAACATGAGAGAAGTATGGCTTATGGAATGGTTTGGTAACATTTTCTGCTAGTTTAGTAACAAGCCTTGCAATTGGGACTTACCTTGGGTGAGTATATGAAGATGGATTAATGATCCTAGCTACAGCAACAGGTTTTATTTCATTCATGTTGCTGTGCCAGAGTCATTGTCTGAGAAGATGTGGCCAGTCAAGGGGGCACCAATTTCCTGGGAACAGGCTGACCCCTTTGTATCTTTAAAAAAAGGGTGCCAAGATTCCATAGTACTGCTCATATACATTACAGTGTTCCTCTCCTACCTAATGGAGGCAGGGCAGTATGCCAGCTTTTTTTAATACCTCAGACAAATAATGAAATTTTCACCAGAAAGTTTTGCAGCATTGATGGCAGTCCTTGGCCTTCTTTCCATTACTGCACAAACTATACACATGTTTACTTATGAGATCATTTGGAAATAAGAAAACCATTTCATTGCATCTAGGATTTCAAATACTACAGTTGGCATGGTACAGCTTTGTTTCAGAATTTTGGATGATGTGACCTGCTGGGACTGTAGCAGCCATGTCTAGCATTACCTTTCCAGCTGTCAATGCACTTTTTTCATGAACTTCTTATGCTGGTCATCAAGGTCTTATTCAAGGAATGATAACAGGAATTCAAGGGTGTACAATGGTCTGGGATGACCCCATTATGGATTCATATTCTGCATATTCTTTGTGGAACTTAAAGAACAGTCAATAACAGGAACAGACTTGGGAACAACCATAGTTCAGAGCACAATTTTAAACAGAATTCCACCATCCCATTTACCCCCTTCCTCTTTGGAGCCTTTTCAATACTGCTGGCTCTACTTGTTGCCTTCTTTATTCTGGTACATACCAACTTAAGCTTAAGGCCTAACACATGGAAAAAATACAGTGGGAGTCACAGCCATCCTTTTAATACACAAGACCCAGGAGAGGCCAAAAAACATTTATCATTTAACCCAGTTCACAAGTGTGTGATGAAAGAAATCAAGAAGATTGTTCTATCAGCACCCAGGTCTTAGTTTTCAGCTGTTGTTCTGGAAGTACATTCCATTTCCATCCATGATGTATTTAAGATTATCTTAAGACATGTATATGCAAAAACTTTGAAGGAACAAAAGAAAGAACAGAACATTTTTCCAAAGATGATACAATTTCTTTTAAAATGAAACCTTCTGTTTATTAACACTAATTGCTTCCACTAAGCTCTTTGTTTTATTATATACTTTAAATTAAAAGCTATATTTCTAAGTAGTTAAATATTAACATATGTCTGTGCTATCATTTCATTAAGGTGTTGAGTTTTAACTCTACACTGAGTCTCACAGAGACAGAGTAGGTAGTTTGGTTGTATACTTGATCATTTTATCTTTGATAAAAAATTAAATCATCAAGGAAAATGTTAATACTGAACAAGCAGCCAGCTTGATGCAAAACTAATAAGCATATTGATAATACAACAAAGGAGAAGGGATACTCGAGAAAGGAGCAGAGACAATGAGTGACATATTCTGAATGGATACCACATCCTTAGGTGCCTTGGACTTCTTATGGTGAAGATAAGTAAACATTCAACAAATATATGAACAACTATGGACAAAAACTTAAATAGCATTTATTTGGTATAGTCAGTAAGAGGACTGGAATGTTAATGTCCAATGGCAGTAGGGTTCCCTGTTTGGTGAGATTGGATAATTTTTGTAATTGAGGGTGGTGAGGATTATGTAATATTGTGAATAGGAAGAAACTCAGAGAATGGTAGGAATGGGAGTGATATGGAAGGGAAAGTTTAGGTGGCAGATATTTTTACACAATTGGAGAAATAGAAAGAGGAACTGGAAGGACAGTAATATTACAATGCACTACAATATCCTGCATCATGAGCAATATGGAGGTACACATAGTGTGGGCATGGCACCATACTGGGAAGGTGTTCAAGCCCTTTGTTGCAATGTCTAGGAGGTATCATAGGCAGCAGAAGGAAGTTGCTCATGAATTTCTCATGCTGACTTAGAACACCACACAAAAAGCATGCTTCAATGGAAACAGGCAGTTATAAAACTGCTCAAAGAAACTTCAATCCTAAGTGAAATCTGTGGAGAGTACTGAAGATCTCAAGTCAAGTGTCTACACTACCATGAGGTTTTGGACACCATTGACCCTACCTTGAATGTTCTCCTGGATATCCAGCTGAGTCAGAGTGTGAAACATGCTCTGGAAAACATGGTAAACTCTAAAGAACATGATTGTAAAGATTCTTATCATGCAGCACATGTGAAAGGAAGGCACAGACATCCAAGACCTTGACTTTGCACACATCACTAAAGGCCCATATCCTTGTCCTGAAACACTTCTCAGATTTAACAGGTGACAATATTATGAAGCATGTGCAATATCTGGAGTATCTCAGCATGTGTGCATATACATCTCAGCCAAATGGGGCACTGCTGTTATATGAATTCTAGCCATGCTGGTAAATGCCTGATCCACTTGTCAAACTGAGCAATACTTGTGTTACCTAAAAGCTGGGAGGGGCGAGTGGCACCAAATGGATGAGGCTAAAGTCTCAGTCTGTAATGTTACTTCTGTCCTGAGCCAGCAAGACTGTGTCTTATTCTACATCCAGAAGAGGGAATTGCAGAGAGACTGTGAGAGTGTGCTGCTAGGCATCAAACAAGCAGCCATTAGGGCAGAGGATGCAGATGAGGAAGTAAGGCAAGCAGTGCCCAAAGGCAACCCCTGGATCAGAGTCTGTGAGTCGGAGGAGCAGAAGTAGCAAGAGACAACCACCCAAGAAATCACCTTGGATGAGTGGAAGTTACTCCAAAAACAAAATCAAAGCCTGAATTTCAGCTTAGGAAGCTCGACGCTGCCCTGCTCCGAATACTGTGTTGATTCACAAGCCAAATAACAGACACGAGATAGAAAAGGTTCAGCATGAACAGGAAAACACAGCACCCAACATCCCAGCCAGGGATATTCCCCATTAGCTGGTGACAGTTTTTGGCAAAACCCCTTCCTCAGGTAAGGGGGAGAGAGGCAGCAAGAAGAAGAAGAAGGGCAAGAGGGCACTCGAGGGGTTTCAGTGTTCTCAGTCTGAATTTTCCCACACAGTTGCACACAGGCAGGAATGCAGTTGAATCTCTGTGTGCAAATGCACACTCAGGCACCGTGAGACTCACACACAAACAGGCACACACATGTGCACAAACACACAAACACACACATAGACACGCAAAGGAACTCACACATCTTGGGGTGCGAAGGAGAAGTCAGTTTCAGCTGTGAGTGCCGGTGCTCTCAGCCCCTCCAACCCTTCATTCAATCAAGGGCTTGGAGTTGATTGGCAGATGCCACTGTCTGAGAGACGCAGCAGGGTGAGTCTCAACTGGGCTGGCAGGATTCACAGTGACCCCAGCTCCCTATGAGACCCCATGTTGTGCTCTCTTCACGCAGGGACCCAGGCACCTGGCATGGAAGGACTGGGGAATCGAGCAATGTGTGAGAAGACTCACATTGGAGGCTGCCATCACAGGAGGCGTGGCCCTGAAAGCCTGGTGCACCAAGCTTCAATTCAGATCTCCAAAGGACTCTTTCTCCCAGACTGTCCCAAGGGAAGTACCAGACTCAGTCAGGATCACCAGGGGGGAGAATACAAGGCTGGAATGCCAAGGATTGGGATCGATGGAAAAATTGGACAATAGAGGTGAACTCTACTATGTTAATTTGCTTGAAGTTGGAAACAGAAATTAAGGTGGTTGCCTAATGGCATACCATTTCCTTGAGGAATTGCTGGCAGAAGTATTACTTCCTCATGGTCAAATACCTATACCCCCTGAACTTCCATGATTGGAAAATATCTTGGTTATGAGAGAAACCACCAAAGGGGACAGATATTGCATGATTCTATTTCTGGCAGATATTTAGAGGATGTAAATTGATGGGGAATTGGATAGAGGAGCAGCTTACCAGTTGAAGGGGCAAGGGAAAGGAGTACTGTACAAGCTGTGTAGGGTTTCTCTTTGGTGTGAAGGTAACGTCATGGGAATGGAAGGTGGTGAGTGGGGTGCAACTCTGTGACTGTGATTCTTCTTCCTGCCATGTGAGCTCACAAGAGGCTGGCCTGGACATCTTTGAGGTTTAAAAGTTCATTGTTGGTACACATGAAAGATTTTTAAATATATTCTGGAGTCTTAAGAGCAATAAAAATCTCTTGATCTAGATTGGCAAACTTAAGTTATTTGCATAAGTGAATATACTTGTTCCTGGGAAATCCACAGAGAAGCAGAGTTTTCAAGGACCATGAGGTATTCAAACTTAATTCCATCTTCAGAAGTAGAGAGATAAAAAGATAGATAGATAGATAGATAGATAGATAGATAGATAGATAGATGATAGATAGATGATAGATAGATAGATAGATAGATGATAGATAGATGATAGATAGATGATAGATTAATGGAGATCAAAGATAGATAGATAGATAGATAGATAGATAGATAGATAGATAGATAGATAGATAGATTAGGAAGGCTGAAATGCAGCCCTAACTTATGATTTCATGAACTCTCTCTGTTTCTTGTATGCTGCCTTTCTCTCTATGGGATTAGATTGGCACCTATTCTGTAAGTTTCGAATTTCATGAGGATAAAAATGCTTTAGAAAAAATGTCTTGAGTGAAACAGAGTGAAGGACTAATCATTGGACTGAGGTTTGCCCCTTTCCCCATGAGAAATGAGCTTATATTCGGAACTCACGAGAGGCCGTGCACTGAATTGCAAATGCCAAAGCAAAGGTGGCATGATTTACCCAGAGAAGGTAAACAGAAGCCATCCAACCAGAAAGGCAATGGGGAGTGCCAGAGAAATTGATCCAGCAACAAAATAAAGATCAGCTGGTATCTTCCAGAAAGGGAAATTGTCCTCTCCACCCCCAATCATCCACCCGAAGATATGAACAAATTAGAGTGTAATAACATATGGGTAGGGCTTTATTAACACATCCCGTAATATTTTTCAGAGTTCCATTTCTGCAAGGAGATATTACATCCTTCCCAATATTTTAAGTGACCATCAGTGGCTGGAGGCAGATTCAAATTTGGGGGCAATAATGAATTATCCTGGTACTACAGAAACCACACTCACATTCCTGCAGTAGGAAAATGTGCTTCCAGTGGTCTCCCAGGGAACATGGTGGCTCTTCCTCAAACTCAGCATTGTTCATGACACAGACCTTCCTGTGTGGCATGTTACACAGATCAAAAGTCATTGACAAGTGGGATGGATTGTCCTTGTCTTGTTTGGTGCAGAGGGCTGTCAACAAATGCATACCCCAAACCCACACACAGTCCCCACTCTCTGCTTTTTGTTGCCTCATCCTGACAAGCCAAAGGGCTCGTGGGGGTGGGAGGAGAGCCCTTGCAGAAAAGTTCTATGAGGCCTCTGGGGGAGTTGGAGAGGCCAGGCCCTGAGCCTCATAATCCATTCAAAGGCTTGGGCTAAGGGAGTTGATTCGTATGAGCCCTGTCAGCTGACAAGGGTCAGGGTGAAACTCAAGGCTGCTGAAGGGTAGGCAGGTGATAAAATGGCAGTCATTTGGAGAGTGTTCTCCAAAGGGTGAGTATTGCTCTCCAGTTCCTCTTCAACAGGGAAGCCTTGGGACTTTGTTCCCAGAGACATGGAGGCTTCTTCTCTCCTCTGTGGAGACGAGTCTCAGTCCCATGTGTTTCTCAAACCAAAAGTTCCTCATACACCTGCAGTGGGTGCCCAAGTCCTCCATGTTCCCTGTCTAGCTGAGAAAACACCAGCATCACTGCAGGCACATCCCTATCAGCCTGATGAATGAGATCACGTGGCTGCAGTGCATGCTCCCACGGAGAAACTTCATCTGACTTGGAACAGACCTCAAGCCATTGGGCAGGTTTCCAGAACACGGAGAACTCGTGCTACTTGAATGCAGCCCTGCAGTGTCTGATGTACACACCTCCTCTCACCAATAATCTGCTTTCACAGGTACACTCTCGGTCCTGTGGGCAGCAGGGACCCTGCATCACCTGCATCATGGAGGCTTATGTTGTTCAGGCCCTGCATCATCTAGGGAGTGTGTTCAATCCCTCTCCTGCATGGCTTCTGTCCTAAGCCAGCAAGCCTGTGTCCTATTCTACATCCAGAACAGGGAATTTCAGAGAGGCAGTGTTAGTGTGCCGTTAGGCATTGAACCAGCAGCCATTAAGGCAGAGGATGCAGATGAGGGAGTGATGAAAGCAGTGCTCTAAAGCAACTCGTGGACCAGAGTCCATGAGTTAGAGGAGCAGTAGCAAGAGGCAACCACCCAATAAATCACCTTGGATGATTGGAAGTTACTCCAAGAACAAAAGTGATCAAAGCCAGAATTGCAGCTCAGGATGCTTGATGCTGCCCTGCCTACAGATACTGTGGTGATTCACAAGCTAAAACACAGGAGTGAGGTAGAAAAAGATCAGCATGAATGGGAAAACACTGCACCCAACAACCCAGCCAGGGGCATTCCCCATGAGCTGGTCACAGATTTTGGCAAAACTTCTTTCAGTAAGGGGGTTAGAGGCAGCAAGAAGAAGAAGAATAAGGCAAGAGGGCACTCTAGGGGCTGCAGTGTTCTCACTCTGAATTTTCCCACACACTCACAAGCACGATTGCTTTTGAGTATGTGTGTGCAAATGCCCACTCAGGCACCATTGGACTTACACACAAACATTGCATGCATGCACACAAACACACACATAGACACGGAAAGGAACTTGCCCAACTTGGGGCCCCATTGATGGGAATGAGAAGTCAGTTTCAGCTGTGAGTGCCAGTGCCCTCAGCCCCTCCATCCATTCATGAAATCAAGGACTTGGAGTTGATTGGAAGACACCACTTTCAGAGAAACACAGCAGGGTAAGACTCAACAGGGCTGGTGGATTTCACAGTGACCCGAGCTTCCCACCAGACCCCACATTGTGCTTTCTTCAGCACCTTCGTGTTTTATATATAACCACAGCAGCTCCCTTTAGATAGGTCCCTGCCTTCTCCCAACTCTTCTTCTGAGGGAGACAGTGTCATTTTCTTGGAAGTCTCACTCTTTGAGGTTTGAGGTGGCATCTTGGCTGAGACTTCCTCTCCCACCAAGCAGCACCCCAGGAGAAATGGTGGGGCTTGGTTCACTTTTAACAATGACAAGTTACAGAGATTTATCCCCAGTTAAAAAATGAATTCCCCAGAGTTCCCAGGGGTGGGTTACCAATGTAGATCTGAGAGCTTCTTTAGGCCACAGCTATGATTGCAATAGTTCATATAGCTCTTCTGTGTAGTGGAGAAAGCATTTGAGAAATGCTCTTAAGATCAGAAGTCCAAGGAGTTCTGTTCCTGCTCAGGCAATAATAGATCAGAGATTCCAGCCTCTGGGAAACATTCTGTGCAGTTCAGGCCTTTTCAAGAGAAAGCATAATGTTGCACAACTTGCACCTTCCTACCTGTCCTGTGGTTCAAGATACAGCTCCCCACCCAGCTACCTTGGGAAGTGAGCCATCAACTACATCCTGCCATTTATGTATTCATGGTGCATCCTGCCATTTATGTGTTCATGGGGGTTTCTCCCTGGAATCCTGAAAGTCAAGCTTGGTTGGGGTTGCCCCAGGCAGGGTGGGATATGGTGTATTCTCACTTCAGGTTATACTTCATTGAGTTAGCAAAACAATTATTCTATTTGGTTAAATTAAAGTTTAAGATTTTGTATTCCCACTTTAATCTACTTAACTTTAGATCCTGGACATCTATCCATGTCAGTGTTTAGAATTAAGGCCTTTTAATCCTGGCTAGAATGTCACAACCTTGGTGTGCATTGAGGAGCCAGTGTCTTCCTGATGCACATTTAGATGGGTCTGCTTTTATGAGTAATGTTTGAATGGTATCTCAGTCCTTTGCCTTTGCCCTCTACCTGGTTTTCTTCTTGAGATGAATTTCTAAAAGTAAAATTTCTGGGTCAGTCCTAAGAGACCCATGGGTGGACTCAGGCTCTCCAAGTGTCCTGGTGGTGCACCTGGGCCTCTGCTCACCTGCCCATATGCTCACCTGTGTGGTCTGAGCTGGGGACTTGTCAGAGCTGAAGTTCCTAGTCCTAGAATTCAGAGATCTGGAAAAATCAGACCCTGACACTTATCCTAGCAGCCACAAAGCTTGTCTTCAATCCCTCCTCCTGTGGGATCATGTGTGTAGGGAGGAGGAGCCAAGGCTGTGACAGTGAGTGAAGGAGCTTCATGCACATGGGTGATCATGGTGGGCAGAGAATGAGTATCTTGAGATTGGAGAAGGGCATGCAGGGAAGAGGACTTGGCATTAATGCAGCATCAGAAAGTCCAGCAGGAAGAACAAGGATGGGGAAAGTTTGTCAAGGGTTGAGGGAAGACTGTGGAGCATACAGAGCCCACAGTGCTGGTGGTGCCATCTCTGGCCTTTGTCTCCCCATCCAGCTTTTCACATGGGTGTTTCAGGAGCTGCCAACACTCATCCACCTTCCTCTCACCCACCCCCACTCTGCATACCTGGGACCTTCACTCAGGCTCACTCTTAGTCATATCCTACTTTCTTTTACCAAAATTCTGCATTTCCAAGTTTTGGGCATTTATATCTGTAATGATAAAAGCCTCAATTCATTCAGTGACATATTCTGCATTCCCTAAAAGCACAATTCATGTACAGTTTTTGAGTTTCATGGGCTACTCAAGCAAATACCTTGAGATGGGTCATGTTAAAAAATGGAAATTTATTAGCTTATGGTTTTAAGGATAAAATAAATTCCAAATCAAGGCATCAACAAATGATGCTTCCTTCCAGAAGACTGGCATTTTGGGACTGGCTGCTGATAATTTGTGGCTCATCTGTCATGTGGCAAGGCATATGGTGGCATCTCCTGATCTTGCTCTTCTCCTCCAGGTCACAGGGATGAGCAGTCTCTTTTTCCCTGTGGCTTTCTCTCTGTCTCTGAGTTCCCTTCCACTCATAAAGGACTCCAACAATAGGATGAAGACCAATCCCGATTGAGGTGGACCACACAGTAACTTAAAAAATGTCATAAAAAAGTCCAAATTACAAAGGGTAGACACCCACAGGAATGGATTAAATTTAAGAACATGTTTTCTTGGGGTACATACAGCTTCAGACCACACACACAGTTAATTTTGAAACAATCAGAAATGTTCAGAAAACTTGCAAGTACAGTACATTATTTTTCCCTGAGCCATTTAAGAGTAAGTTATTGAGCTGATACACTGTTATTCTCCTCATACTTATATGTACTTATATATATATATGTTATATATGAATATATGAATATATATGTTATTCTCCTCATACTTATATGTACTTATTTCTGTCAAATAAGGAATTCTCATAGCCATATTACAGCCCTAGGTATCAGGAAATCAGCACTGAAATATTACCACCATCTAATCATCAGGTCCAGTAAAGTTTTGGCAGTTGTCCCAATAATGTGCCCTGATAGCAAAAGTAGTTAGTCCACTATCATGTGTTGCCTTTAGTTGATGTGCTTTTATTCCCTTCAGGCTGGAACAGTTCCCCAGTTTTCCCTTGACTTTCATGAGCCTGATACTTTTGACTATTGCAGGTCACTTATTCTGTAGAGTGTCCGTATGTTGTTTTGCCTGATGTTTCTTTGGAAGGAATATCACAAAAGTGATGCTGCATCCTCCTGGTTTGCTGGCAGGTGCTCCTGATTTTACTCATCCCCTCACTGATGGTGTTCAACAAATCACCTGATGAGCATAGTCCACCAAACTCCTCCACTATAATTGTACTCTATTCCTTTTTGTATAAGTATTTTGTGGCAGGAATGCTTTGAAACTACATAAATATCCTCTTTATCATCAAATTTTCTGTATATATGTATGTATTTGTTTCAACTTGTACTCATGCTTTCCTATTTAATTCAGCAGTTTATAGTCTGTTTATATCATTACTTATTCTAATGTCCCAATTTTCCTTGATTTGGCTATCAAGGACCATGTAAGCTGACATCTTTGTCCTTTTGATAAATCCCCTTGATTTATTGAGCCCTTCTCTACTTTCAAGCAATAAAATGCTGTAAGCTCATGTTTTACTTTCTGCCACAGTGTTGGAATCAACTATTTCTCCAAGGAGCCCTGGCTCCTTTCAGTGGAGAATTGTATCCAGACACTAAGGTCTGGGTGCTGCAGGGTGCTCCTTGCTGCAGGGTGGTAATGACTCTCAAGTCCTCCTCCTCTGAGATGGCCCCTGGGGCTGGGGAAGCCTGAAGGAGTAGGTTGGGGAACCTGGTTCTGGCTGGCATGTCCAAGCCTCTGGCCTGTGTGAGGGTGTCCTTGAGAAGGTCTTCCAGGAGTGAACATGGTGATGCCAGTAGGGGAGTGCTCTGAAGATCCCTTTTATACTTTTTATTTTGAAGTACTTTCAATCTTATGAGGCATTTGCTAAAATAATAGAAAACAATACAGAGAACACAAACCCACTCCACAAGTAGATACCCATATCCACAAATTTTTATCGTTTTGCCACATTTGCAACATCATTTTTGTCTATTTTCCAAATATTTGAGAGTGGGCTGTATACATGCCCAGATGGTTTTTCCCACTTGAGGACCTGAAGCAAAACATGCAGTCTCAGGATCTCTGTGTGAGGGTGTGTATGTGTGTACACCTGTGGGTAGGTGTGTGTGAACTGGGCCTGGGCCTCATGTCAGTGTACAATGTCTACACAGAGATTCAGAATCCCACTTGCAAGCCCCACCTAATGCTGCCAACTCCTGCTGAACCCCAAGGAAAAATCAAACTCATGCACACACTAAAAAACAAAACAAAACCATAGAGAAATCACACACAGCAACACCAGAAAAAGAGAAAGTTGTCCCTAGTTCAGAGAGACTCATACAACAGATTCAAGAGGCTCTCCATTCTTAGAGGCAACTTTTAAAAAGCAAGAACATGAAAAGCAAAGTACAAGCCTTCTTGTGAACATATGTTAGACTTACAGATATGTCTAATATTATTTGAAAGGTTGTATGTTCTTGAAGCTGATGTGGCAAGATATGGAAAACAGTGCTCACTCTTCAAACTCCTCACCACCCCTTGCACTCAAGTGAACATCTCACCTAAACATAGTCATTATCAGTGATGGGAAATTAACTTTTGTGCAATATTAAATAAACCCTAGCCCTTTTTGGAAATACAGCAATTTTCCCATGAATGCTCATTTTCTGATCCATGGCCCACTTTGCACAAGCTGTTATTTCACAGAATCCACTCCAGCCTTTATCATTTCCTCCATCTTTCCTAACTTTCATGAACTTGATTTGTGTTTCTATTTTGGGACTCTTAGATGGAAAATCTCCATATTAATCTGTTTGACAATTCTTTGTCACCATTCAATTCATTCTTTACTCAACATAGAATCTTTAAATTACACATATGCTATTTTCATATATTTTCCAGCAAACAAAATGAATTCCTGCAGCAATGACAGATCCTCCTGCTGAAAGATTTCCACGCCTTGAGCAGCAGCCATTCTTACCTGCTCTTGGCCTTTCCACTCATAATTTCTATTGATTTCACCTGCAAAATCACAATTCTCTTTTTTTTTTTCTCGGAGAAAATCAAGTTCTAGATGAGCTGTTTCTTCCAAAAGCACTTTCTCTTCCAGCTTCTACCATTTTTAATTAAGAACATGATCCTCACTGTAATTATTGCTCCTTTGAATGCCATCTTTTTTTTGTATACACATTTTTAAGGTTCAGTCTTTGGCTTTCTGCTAATTTCCTCTTCTCATTCTACTGACTTTTTATCCTCAGGGAGCACAAAGTGTTCCTTGAAATGTGGATTGAGGTAATCTGTAAGTTTTAGAATCCCCAAATATTGCCCCTGACACCTTCTCTCTCTCTGTTTTCCTTAGTGTCACAATTCCACATATGTTCAACTGAATTACTGTATACCTTATGCTTTTCCTTGCATTTCTGTCAGTTCTCCTCATGCTTTCTTGTAGTTAAATTTCTACTTTCCAGTCTGACAATTATTTCCACAGCTGTGTCTCATCTACTTTTTTACTATCTATTAAGTTCTTTCTCTAGAAATTTTAAAGACATAAAAATTCCATTTGGCTCATTTTCCTTCTTTAAGCGTCTCCATTCTCTGCTAAAAGGGAAAGCTTCTCTTTTATGTCATTAACATATTAATTAAATTATTTTGGGATCCAATGTGTAGCTGTTTTATATTACTGGGTTTGTTAGAGAACTTGGAATTTTACAGAAATTCATGCAGAAAATACAAAGGTCCCAAATGCCTCTCTAAAATTGACACTTTGCATTAGTGTGGTACCTTGGTTACAACTGATGAAAGAATATTAGTATAACTGTACTACTAGTTATGGCCCATAATTTACACTGGTGTTCACTCTTTGTGTTGTATAGTCTGGTGGTTATAAATTTTTATTTTATTAACATATGTATATCAAACCTAAAATTTCCCCTGTTAACCATATTCAAATAATAGTTCATTGCTGTTAATTTTATCCACAATATTTTACTGCTGTCACCACCATCCATTACTAAAAATTTCCATCCCCCAGGACAGGAATTCTACACCAATTAAGCATTAAATACCCATTCCCTAACCCTATCCAGCCCCTGTTAAAATGTATTCTAATTTCTGACTCAATGAATTGGTTATTCTAATAAATTCATAACAGTGAGATTATACAATATTTGTTCTTTGTGTCTGGCTTATTTCCTTCATCATTATGTTATCATGGTTGATCCATAGTGTCACATGTATTATTAAGTCATTCCTTTTTATGCTGAAAAACATTCCATTTGAAGTATATACCCCATTTGGTTTATCCGTTTTGACTGTTGATGACATTGGGCTACTTCCATCCTTTGGAAAGTGTGAATAATGTTGCCATGAACATCAGTCCTACCAAGTGCCCCTCCCACTGCCTCTCCTAACTCAGGTCACAGGACCACCCTGTCCCAGCAGCTGGAGGCCTGCTCCATCTCCCTCCCTCCCCTCACTTTTTTGTCCACCACACCCCTGCCCCACAGACCCCACTCTCACATTCCATCCCTTGCCATGGCAAAGCCACACCCACACCCTATAGAGAAAAACATTCTGTAAGGTTAACAATGAAATATTATTGCCTATTAGAATGACAAGAATTCAAAATCAGATCATACCAATGCATGTTTGGTGAAGATGAAGAAGCACAAAAACTCACTCATGGCTTGTAAGAATGCCAATTTGGAAGACAGTCTCATGACGTCTGGTGAATGTGAACATGGTTTAACCATGTGCCACCAGACAATGCACACTAGTTATTTGTCTGAGTTGTTTAAAAACTGATTTTCACACAAAGACCAACACATAAATATTTATAGCAGCTTTATTCACCATCACCAAACATGACCGTATTATCTTTCAATAAGAAAATGTATAACCAAACTGTGCTCCATGCAAACATGGAAGGCAGGAGCCAAAAGGAATTACCTGTCAGGCCTCAAACATGGATAACACTTCAGTTCATACTGTTAAGTGAAAGAAGTTACCCTGGAAAGATTACACAGATTTGGAAGCATGGATTTTCCTGATGCTAATAGCCCACCCCCTTTGTTTTCTAAAGTCAGGTGATAGCTGGAAAATGGGCTTCTTAAAATTTTTTTCACTTAAGCAGCTCTGAAAATTCTAATACACTAATTAAGCTGGTTTTCTAGTCATATAATTTTAGAAGTTTACACTTTATACTTAGTCCCCTGAAGGATATTAACCAGAACATCTCAGTTTTGCTTACAGGAATAAGATAGCATCTCAAAACAAAACCAGGGTGGTAAATATCTGTAACTTTTCTCAGTGAGAAAAAGATTTATATCCTTGAATGATTGGCTGAGAGAAGCCATGGAGAACTTGCACCTGCACAATAATATCTAAATTGTGGTTTATTGGCTCTTGAAACCTAGGACAAATTAGACATGTTTGAGACAAAGCAGGACTGAGAAGTTGTACATACCATCCTCACAAGATCCTTGGCATCACTTGTCTTTCTTTTCCCCTACCTTTTTTCTTTGCCGATAAAAACCCCACTTTGAACTTGTTTTGGGAGGAGCCCCCCAGTTCCTTGCTTGTGTACTAACAATTAATTCCTTTGCACTGAAAGGAGATTTATTGTTTATCCTTTGTGGCATCAGATTGGGCAGGCCTTTCTGTTGGAAGATTCACGCCAAGTGCACATAGGTCAACCAGTCTCCAATAACAACTGGTAAAAGCAGCATAGAGTGGAGCCCTGTGGGACACAACCTGTATCTCCAGGGTATCTCCTCCATGAACAAACTGAGCATGTCTAACCCATAACTTAACAGAGATAATATAGATATGGAAGAAATTAATACAGAATAATTATATTCTATAAATAGAATCATCCCTAATAGATTCATCTAAAAGAAAGCATAAAAGTAGAGAAAAAACTGAAATGATTTGGTTCAATGACAAATAGTAAAGTTCCAGATACAAATCAACTAAACCACTTACTGGAGCCATAACATGAAATGCAAATTGACTAAATATTGTAAGGAGAAGACTGATGTCATTGACATGAATTAAAATAGAAACAGATGCTTACTTCATTTCAGGCGGGACACAACATGTTTTGCAAAAAGAGATGGGGAAAGGTATACCACACAAAAACTGAGCCCAAGAAACATGCTGCAGCTCAATGAACATCAGATAGTGGAGACTTGAAGCAGGAAGCATCACCAGATATCAGGGCAATGGTTGAGAAAGATAAAGGTTTTAACACATGAGTCAGAGAGTACAACCCTTCATCTCTATGCACCCATTATCATACTTTCCAATTTTGTGTAGGAACAAAGGGAAGAACTGGTAAGAGAAATGAGTAAATCTAAAACCTTAGTGTGTGACTATCACTACTCTTTTGAAAGACATCAGACAAGCAACCAAAAAATAACATGGGAAGGAAGGGAGGGAGGAAAGAAGTAAGGAGGAAAACAGGAAAAAAGAAAACTTTCAGTAATGATATAGAGATCATGAACAAGACCGTTAGAACCGTCACTGCTCACAAGGGTAGATTCCTGTTGATGCAAGTCTACATGGAATGTGGATAACATTATCCATACGCTAGGTCAAAACAATTCTCAACAAATTTCAAATAAGTAAAAAAGCATAAAGGGTAAGTTCTCAGAACTCCACTGAATTAAAATGGAAATATATGATATTTAGTTGGCTATTAGAAAAACCCCAATGTTTAAAAACTAAGCCGCACATTTTAAATAAGCCAAGGGCCAAAGAAGAAATGAATAAAAATTAGAAAATATTTTGAACTCAAAGAAGAGACAGTCTATCAAAATTTGTGGATGCCAGATAAACAATGCTTAGAAGGAAATTGATAACCTGTTAAAGGAACTTGAAATTGACCTTCAGGCCCTGGGTTACAAAATGGCTCCTGGCAAAGAGGGCACAAGATAGGAGGAAGCACCCTATCCCAAGGTAATCAGGCTTCAGGGAGGTAAAATGTGGAGAATGTGACTGACAGGAAATAGGAGGAAAAAAGAGGCCTAAACTCTGACCCATCAGTATCTACAAGTTTCCTGCTGTCTCCATGTTAAAATATGCTGCTACAACAGAACTGCCGTTCCCACCCCCCACCCCCAAAGCTTTGGACCTCCTGCTTTTATAATACTTCATGTTTCTCAACTCACTATTCTTTGTTCTGTGAATAGCTCTCTTCTATTTGCATTAGCAGTTCTTTCAGCAACTTTCAAAGGAAGATTTTAATAAGGAAGAAATATTGAAACACAGTCTCTTGTTCCTTCTTAGAATTAAAAAATGCAAAGAAATCAAAATGAAAGATCATAGAAAGAATGCAATCATAAAAAGAACAGCCATGAATGAAATAAAAATAAGTCCATCATAGAAACAAATTAACTAAGTTATAATCCTATTTTTATTATTTTAGTAAAATGAATAAACTAACAATTAAACTCAATATGGAAGGAAAAAATCAATCAAATCAGGTATCAAACCAGACATAGTCTCTACAGATCCTGCAGATATCAACAAGACATGAAGGTTTGTAAGAATACTGAGGTCTACAAAGTTTCAACACAAGTATCCAAAGGTTCCAGGTCTAAAAAAAAACAACACTCATTCACACAGACACACACAAATCATGACATATCAAAAATTCCTATTAGTTAAAATATTGAAGCCATTATTTTAAAAAATCAAAATAACACACTATAACCCCCAAAATCTTTCTAGAAATAAAACTGCAACCTCAGACTGGAGAAATATTCCATTTAAGGAAGAAAAATCACCTCAATCACACAAATGCTCTCAGATAGGAGAAAAACAGCACATTTCAGTTTTCCTTATGAAGTGAGACCAGCATATCACTGAGACCACCATCAGACCAGGACATTATAAGAAAAGATCATGACCCTGCATTTAATAAATAAAGATATCAATATTTGAACAAAGAAGATAGAATTAAGCCCTCTATGAAAAGGTAAGACACTAATAGCAAGTGCGATAGACTAAACTATACAAAGAAGGTTTAACATTCCTAATCACAAGAGGCAAATGATCCTGTGAACAGAATGACAATGGAGAAAAATCATAGGAGCATCTAGAAAAGGTGTGAGAATAAGTATTTGATAAAATTCTACATTTATTCATTAAAAGTGAAAATTAAAAATGCAAACCTCCATTTCATACCCACAAGAATGGCTACAACTATAACAAAAATAACAAATGCTGGAGAGGACATGGAGTATACTAATTCACTGCTGGTGGGATTGTAAAATAGTGCAGGCTGCCCCTGTCGAAGACAGTTTGGTGGTTCCTCAGGAAGCTACACATGGCCTTTGTGGCTGGTCCTACCCAACTTCCAGCCACCACCAATCCAACCCCTAGCTTAGCATGTCCAAAACCTCTCATGCTGCCCCTGAGAGCCCTACCCCTGGCTGCCCAGACTTGGCCTTCAGGGCTCTACCTCTACCCCAATCCCAGCAGGCCCAAGCCCTGCCCACACAAAGACAAAGCCCCCTCCCCTAACAGTGCCCCACCTGTCCCAAGGTCACCCAACAGATTTGACCTTGTGGCCCATATAAAAGCATCAGCCAGGTGGCAGATGACAACCTGTAGAAACTGGCAGTGAGCTAGATGATTTGCCCTTCCACCCCAGGACTCCCCAGCATGGCCAGAACCTGTCCTCCTCTGATGGGGTTTTGGAATATGTCTTGGGGGACCACCAGGTGTCAGCAGTGACACTTTCTGCCTCATAGACTCTGTGGGGACCTTGGTGGACTTGAAAAGATTTTTGACATGACAGGGGCTGGGATACCCTGCCAGGAAGTTCAAGGCTGGTAGAAGCCTGTCCCCAGAGGGAAGGAGTGAGTGGGAGGGACTGAGGGACTTGGAAAATGGGTGGAGTCTCAGGTAGGCCAGGAGCACAAAATATTTGTTTCTTTTGTCTGGAAACAAAACTTACCCTTTGCAAAGAACATCAAAGGGTCTCACACATTTTGCCAAGGTTCTGGGGTGAGGTAGGGGTGTGGCACCAGGCATATGTGTGTGTTTATTTTATTTCCTCTTCTGGAAATGCAGTTTATCCTTCCTTCTGGAATCACATCAAAATGACAGGCAGATCTTTTAGTATTGAGTTGTAAAATTTCTTTATATAGAATTTAAGTCAAACTCATGGGATATGTGGTTTCCAAATATTTTCTCCCAATGAGTGGGCTACTTTTTCAATTTCTTGATGCAGTCCTTTAAAACACAGAAGTGTTTAAGTTTGAGGAGGTCCCATTTTTCCATATTTTCTTTTGTTGCAAGAAACTTTGGAGTAAGTTTTAAGAATCCACCACCTAACCCAAGTGTCCATGAACTGATGAATGGATAAACAAAATGTGGTATAGACATATGATGGAATACTATGCTGCTGTAAGAAGAAATGAAATTGGGACACATATGATAACATGGATGAAACTTGAAGACATGCTAAGTGAAATATGCTAGGCAAAAAGGGACAAGCATTGCCTGGTCTCACTAATATAAACAAAATAATAAATGCACAGAGTTAAAATCTAGAGTATAGGTTATTAAGAGATAAGAGGAGGGCTGAGAAGGGGACTGATGTTTAATGTATGTAGAAGTTTTAATTAACTTGACTGTAAAATTGTGGAAATGGATAGAGTTGATGGTAACACATTATATTGAGTAGAACTAATGCAGCTGGTTTATAATTGGGATGCGGCTGAAAAGGGGAGTCTAGGGATGTAAATGTCAATTGAAAGAAATCAAGTGGATAATCTAGGGACTTAATAACACAGTGAACCCAGAGGTGGATGAGTATTATGGTTAATAGTACAAATACAAGAATGCCCTACTATGAACTAGAACAAATGTACATCACTACTGCAAGGTGGTAAGAATTTGGAGAAGCATGGGAAAAACACAATTAATGTAAATTATGGACTCTAGCTAACAACAATACTGTAATAATCTTGCATCAATGACAAACACACTATCTTTAGTAATAAGGTGGTATGGAAAAAATATACCAAGTATACCATATAGACCATAGTTGGTGGCAATAGTCTGATGTTATTATCTCATAATCTGTAACAAATGTTCCACAACAATGTAGCATGTTGATGGAGGTATGATTTATGGGAATTCCACACTTGTGCATGATTGCTTTATAAGTTCACAACTTCTCTAAAAAAAATATATTTTAAGAAATGACACGTGCTTGCAAAAGTGAAACTAACACAGCCCATGGGTGAGTCCCCAAATTCCTCAAATGGGGGTGTGGCCAGATAAGAATGCCATGCTCAGGGAGTGGAATCCCTTGGTTCTCCTCTTAAGGAAATTATAAATTCCCTCACCATGAATCACCAGGGAGTTTATTTGGTTTCTCAGAGCAAGGACAAAGATGATGATAATAAATAACCACAATGTTTACTGATAACATTCTTGATGAATTACCACAAGGACTACAACAAAAATAAAAGAACAAATAACTCATTTGTTCATTCATTCAGTTCATTCATGATGTGAATGAAAAGCCAAATGGGCACTGGAGAATGGAATGCAGACAGGACTCAGGCAGAGGGCTTTCCCCTCACCCCACTCACAGCAGGGTCCACCCCTCACAATGTCTGCTTCACATTCATGGTGCAAAGTGTAAGCCATAATGTAAACTATAGACCATGGTTAGTATCACCGTGTTTTTGTTTTTTTTTAAATATATTTTTTATTTATTTTAAAATGGTGCTTAGATTAAATAAAATGTTACATAAAAAATGTAAGGGATACTCACATGCCCCACTCCCCACACCTCCCACTTTTCCCCACCTGAACAATATCTTCCATTAGTGAGGTATATTCATTGAAATTGATGAACACATTTTGGGGCATTGCATATAAGAATGGAATATAGTTTACATTGTAGTTTACACTCTCTCCCACTCAATTCTGTAGGATATGGCAGGATATATAATGACCTGTATCTGTCACTGCAATGTCATCCAGCCCGATTCCAAGTCTCTACATCAATGATATAATTTATTCCATTGCTAGAATCACAATATGTCTATATTGGAATACCAGTAAGTCTACACTAGTCCATATTTTATTCCCCAAACATGAGGATTCTGGGATTGTGATGCCCACTCCAACTCTAATTGAGAGGGGACTTTGATCCAATATGGCTGATGGATCAGACTCTCTTGGTTGAAGTTGTAGAATGTCTCAGGTCCTTGGTGTGGTCGTTGTCCATCCTCACCTCCCCATTAGCTGTCCTGGGTAAGTCCAATGAACTGTAGAGTAGGTGCTGCATCTCCATTGTGGCCCAGTAGGCTAATGAACAGCCCAGAGATTCAAGTCTCCTGGATATACACCTACCAACTCCAGCACCAACTATAGGTTCACAGAAAATGTACAGAAGAGGCATGTGTAGAGAAGTCACATCTGAGTCCAACTCTGTCACACTTTGGAGCACAATCTCCAAAGTTGGGCCCACTGGCAAGCCACCAAACTCTGGAGCTATCTGCCATGACTGCAGGACCAGGTGTCTCTGGAGCTCTCAGGAGCCCCACTGTTTGGGGTAGTGTTCCCTTTGGCCATCTATGAGATCCTGCTAAGACATGCATAAGCATTACCTCTCTGATGATCTCCCAACTCACTTTGAATTCTCTTAGCCATATAAACTCATTTCACTTTACTTTCCTCCCCCTTTATTCAAGGTGTTTTTCCAGTTGTATAACCAGCCAGTGCTTGGTAGTAATCCCTCAGTGCCAGGGAGGTTCATCCCTGGGAGTCTTGTCCCTTGCTGGGGGGAAGGTAATTCATCCACATGCTGAGTTTGGCATTGAGAGAGACCACATTTGAGCAACAAGGAGGCTCTCAGGAGATAACTCTTAGTCACCCTACAACTCTAGGTCAAGTTGCAAATTCAAAAGCAAAAGGCTCATAAGTATAGTCATCAATATCAAGGGCACATCAATGGACCACCCTTCTTCACTATTGCCCCTGTTCTTAGGGTATTGTTGCTGATTCATTAGAGATTGTGGCAGATCTCCCCAGGATGGGGATTCAACAATCCTTTGGCTGTTGTATGAATCACTACCTACTATGGCAATGCCCCATGAACATTTCAACATATTTATATACCTTATATATATGCCTAGGTGAACTTTCTCCCATGTGTCCCCCAGCACTGACACCCCACACCATTGATCCTCCTGTGCCATAGTTGTAACCCTTCTGTGATTAAAAAAAAAAAAAGTCTTCAAAAATGAAGCCAAGAATATTGCCAAGTTTGATTAATAGGAAAATTAAATAATAATGATAGCTTTAAACATAAGAAATAAAATACATAATAATTTAGGAAAACTAAAACTAAAATGAAGTTTTAAAAATTGAGTATTAAAAAACTAAAAAATATTTTAAAATTTTTTTGACATTTTTGCCTTTCATCACTATAATATCTGTTGTCCTATATTTACAGTGGCATTTTCTTCCATTTCTTCCCCAGTGTCTTTCTTTAAAATTTTGTCTTCAAAGAAGTTTTAGGTCACAGTAGATTTACATACAGAATATAGGGGACTTCCATATACCAAACAACCTCTCCCATTTCCCCCTTCCCTATTAATAAACTTTTTACATTTGGATGGTTCATTTGTTACAACTGACAAACAAATATTGAAACATAGATGCTAACCATGATCAATGGTTTACATTTATGTGTTACATTTTAGACCATACACTTTTATAAATTTTTGATGAAATTTAACATGGCCTATTTC